>JAODUH010004490.1:0-10676 GCA_027564835.1 Typhlichthys subterraneus | reverse complement strand
ATACATTTATTCATTTCGTAACACATAAGGCATTTTGTCCACGAAAAAGGGTGTGTTACACTTGGCGCCCCATACTAAACTGCTGGCAACAAAAGTGAGTACACCCCTAAGTGTATGTTAATCAGCACCAGCGGAATCAAACCAGAAATGTTGCTTTACCTTGCTCTGAGACTAAGCGGGACTGCGGGAGACGGCTGTTGGAGACGTTCGGATGCAGCGTGCGTCCACACAGGGAGGTGATGCACTATGCTTTCCTCCCAAGCTGGAGCTGATGGCGGGGTCCTTCGGTCAGTCGGCGTGGGACTTTTGTTCCTCAAGGCCGACAAGGTGACTCCCTGATTCTAGGCAACCATAGGTAATTGTAGCGTTACGCAGGTTTGCCTTTCAGCTTTGGGCCAGATGTCGTCTCAGCCGAGTTGGTCCGCGCTATTTAAGTATAGTTCGAAATGTCCTGAAACGGGGACGTTTAACAGCTCAATTGACTATTCGTGACTAGAGGCTGGGTAAAGCAAGTCACAAAGTCCACCTGGCTATATACGACAAAAGGGCGAATACAGTGATACTGGAGACATAAACCTTTAAAACACGCTTAAAACTTTAAAGGTTAACCTAACTTAGTAAATAAACAAAACGACGAAAACGTTAACGTCTAATACTACTACTACTACGTCGGGCAGGTAAACTACATGAGGTTGAACAAAGGCTTCAGTTCTTGAGTTTAAACAGACACAATAACACGCAAAATACAGTTAAGTTATTTACAAGGTTTTTTTAATATTTGACCCGGGCGTCATCTGAGACTTCTCACTGGCTTTTTAAGGGAGAAGGTGGGTGTGTTGGGGGTGGTCCCAATAACGCGTTTCCCACAACACTGGTTACTAGGCAGGGTTTTGTATGCTCCAATCTAAGTGGGCAACGAAGAACCCGGTCAAGGAGCACAGACGTGCTCGGACCCCGACGTGGGCCTCACACGTGTGAGGTCCGCAGTCAGAGGAGAAGAGCCACACCCACCCGTCTTCGTTTTGAATGTGTATAATAGAATAGGGAAGAGAACCACATGCTTTTTGGTGGGAGATGGACTTGAGGGTAGTTCTGTCACAATAAAGGCCGCGTGTCCGCCAAAGCGTTATTTTCTCATGCCAGTCCTATTTTTCAATTGATTCCAATGGGAGCACCACATTTTTCCAGGCTTCTAAAAATGCCAGGAGCGTGGCGTGGCGCTAAGCGTTTTTTTCCACCCGGAACGCCGGGCGCTTATTTCACACCGAAACACCGGGCGCTGAGCAATTTTTCAAGTTGAAAAATGTTCAACTCATCACTGTCACTGTTTCCCCGGCCGTTTCCCCGGCTTTCAGCTGAGACGCTTTTGCGCTTCCAAAAACGCTTACTAGCGCTTACAGTTGGGCTTTTCCAGCAGCGCAACTAGCATTTTCAGCTGCGGAAAAAAGCTTTGGTGGACACGCGGCCTCTGCAGAGACGATCTGTAACTTAGGAAATATTGCATTGCATTAACTTTAATACAAAACTTATATACTTAAAGACAAGTGTGAGAGTCATTTTTTCTCCTGGTTATTTTAAATACCTGACACAATGATTGTTAGATTACATAGAGGCTTGGCAATCCAAACGTGTATAATAAAGGCACACACACATTTATTTTAACAAATGAGCTTAATTTGAAGAGTGGGGGGAAGCAGGGAAGGGAGGAGGGTGCCGGGGGCACTCATTCCTAGGAGGATAAGTATGAACTAATTAAAGTTTTTAGTGCCGGTGTTTTGACTATCTGTCCTACCATGGCAGATTGTCCTACCATAGCACAAAAGGACAGTTATATTCTGTGCATCTGTCCTATGTACCTTGTCAGACTGTCCTACCCTACATATTGCTAGGTTTTAAGTTAGGCTACTAGGTCTACTAGGCCGAAATAAAGCGGTATAATTCGACGGGACAAAATAACGTTTTGACATAGCTAGTGCAACTGGTGGCATATAAATAATTAAATCGACAGGCCAAGTAAACTATCATTAATTAAGATAATGTATTAATAATATACTATGCTCAATAACTAATATATTATATGTATTATGTTAAAATAATAGAATTCGACAGCAATACTAACCTTTCCACAATATAGTCAACAACGATATAATTCTGGAAGCCGGTAGGAAAAATGTTTGGGCGTGTCTCAAGTCATGACGAAAATTACGCAAATTGAATGTACACATGCGTAGTATGACGAGGTAGGATAACACATGCGTAGTATGATGAGGTAGGATAATCTGTCGGTAGGATAGAATGTCAGGACACCGGTAGTAAGATTCGAACTTCAGATCTTTACATTCAGTCATATGTGTAGTTGCACTCATTGTCAACACTAGCAATAAGTCTGACACGAAATAAACTCTCTGGAAGCCAACAATGATTTCTAAGACAAATTAAATCAGATATACAATGTACAGTAATTTTAGAGTTTCATCAATTCGTCTTCAATTCGGTCAAAAAACTGTGTTGTTCTATGGGCTCACTAACTCTAACTGAATAATCACATAATAACAGCGATAATCTTAAAGGGATAGTAACTCAATAAAATTAAAGGATTATGTTAATAATATGAACAATAGCAACTACCACATTATTAAAGCAAATTAAATTATTTGCATTACATTACTAATAATGGCTCTTACAATATGCACAACTTACTATGCCAAACCTGGCACAAGTCAGACTGAAAAACAGATATTTCAGTTTTTTGTAAGATGAAAGCTAGCTACAGCTAGCCCGTACCGCGGAAAATCCAGCATGACATTGGACATTCGCCTGACATCCATCATATTAGCTAGATCTTGATCTAATTAAAATGTAAACAAACTACTTACACTTAATGGTTTTCTGCTTCTTAATAGCTTGTGAAATCATCAATAGCGTTCAAAAATGACATTACGTGCGTATGAATAACTTCATGGAAACTTGTATCCCAATGTTTGTTCCTCCTTTGCTCTTGTACGGAGAAAGTATCTCAAAATAAAAGTCCCTCTGAGGTTCATGCTGAAGGGTAAGGTTAAACCTAGTCCTTTTCACCAACCAATGAAAGTAAACTATATTTTTTCAGACTATATGTCACAAACACCCTGTTATTGTTTCAATAAACACATGTATACACTTGTCATCAAAGTGTTCAAAAATTTGTGAAAACAGAAAACATGGAAATAGCCATTTTTATGTCAATTTCTGAGGTCAACCCTAGTCCTATTCACCAACTAATACATGTAAACATTTTTTTCCAGCTTATATGTCACAAATACCCTGATATAGATTGAATAAGCACATTTAAACACTTGTGAAAGTTGTCAAAAAGTTGTGAAAACAGAAGACGTGGAAATAGAAATGTTTGTTAATTTCTGATGTCAAACCTAGTCCTATTCAACAACTAATAAATGTAAACTACTTTTTTCAGCTTATATGTCACAAATACCCTGATATTCATTGAATAGGCACATTTAAACACTTGTGAAAGTTGTCGAAAAGTTGTGAAAATTAATTATATGTCAAAACTGAACAGGATTAAGAATTAAGAACTAAAACTCATTCTCAATGTTAAAAAGACAAATGTATTATATTTAGGATTTCAGTTTTAGCCACACCCCCACTAGAATTTTATGTCAGGTTTAAATGTTTGTTTTCATAACATACCTTTTAGCATTTTAACATTTTTAATTGTGACAAACAATTTTCTCTGTTTATAAATGAATAAAATTGGACTAAATCTTGCCAATTGTATTCATATCAATGATAATATTCCTAATAAAATCAATCTATCACAGCTACAGAAACAAGGATCCTTTATGCATCAGGTGTTCACATTCACAGGCTTGAGAGCACTCGTGGAGGCTGTGAATCCTTTTAGGAACAGCTGACCTTAAAGACATACAAATTAAATTTAGCAAAAGTACAGATGATGAAATCTTTGGCTCTGGAGCCCTTGTAGTTTTCTTTTTTGAAAATGTTGTGGCACAAGTCCTTGATGAAGCAGTGGTGTACTTTGTTTGCAGTGAAATAAATAATTGTTATCAGCTGTGACCTCCTTCATTGCTCGTGAATTTATTTATATTAAAAGTGGAGAATTAGCAAAGCTCAGTATATAATTTGATTGTTGTAAAAGTTCTTTCAAAGAGCAGAAAAATAATAAAAATAGCCTATTTGCCTTGACATTTTTTAATCCTTGAGGCAATCTGTCCACAATTCCCTCCACTATATGACACGCTTCAATAGAGATGAATTGTGTTTTTTATCCTTTTTCTGTTGCCAAAGTCACTGGCTATTCTCTTTCTAGAAAAGTTGAAATGATAATGGTCAGTTAATCTGCAAGGTTCTATATTTATTTTTTCTAGTTTGACATGTGACCTCCCATATTGCAACAAGGGTGAGCCTTCAGGTTGTTCTTATGTAAGGTGTAAATGGAAGCAACTGAAAGTGATGGATACTTTTTACAGGGGGCTTCATTAGGGAAAAGACTATATGGACCATGATGGTCTGAGTGTCATGTCCTCCCTCGCTGACCATAATACTCTTTGTAACCTATGGCTCAGAATAATGAGCCCTCCAGGGTGCTAATCATGCAGTAAATTCACATGCCCATTCATTTTCTAAAATAGGGCTTTGTTTAAACAGGTCTAAAGTAATGTCATATCTATTAAAATAATCTCAATTGCAGGTGTAAAACAAATTTGTTAAGTCTTTACATGCAAACAACTAAAACATTTACAATTATTTCTGTAGTTTATAGCCATTTCAAAATCACAACTTGATTGGATGGATTGTGGCCAATCTAGGTTGCGTAAACTAGAAATATGTTGTTTTGACACTAAAGGTCAAACGTAAATTTTTAAGCATAAAATGGACTACAGACATAATTATCAGCCAAAGACAATGAGAACAGATAAGGATTCAGAGAACTAATCAGCATGAAGTTGTTAGGAGAATTTGGCAGATGTTTTGGTGAATAGCAGATGCTGTCAAACAATAGCTAACATTGGATTGTAAATCTGAATGGTTGTAATTGTCTATCTTTATTTTGGTGAAATATACATATATATATATTTCGTACTTGGGTGTGTTTTTTGTAGGTGAAGAAACAGGTCCTCAACACTTCATCTGTTATGAGAAATTGAATCTAGTATGAAATAAGACATTCACCTGACATTCACCACCTACTGTAGCTAGATCTCAGACAGAAGGATTTTGTTCCCAAATATATGATGGAGTTCTGGATGGGATTCTGAAGCCTGACCCATGTGATGCGTTGTAAAAATCGCTTGTGTGACTTCTTTGGTACACACAGCTGCTTCAGTTCCACTATCAACAGCAACTTGTTGCACCAGCGAGACAATATGAGATTTAGTCTACCAACTGATCCTTCTATTTATTGTTAAATGTCCTTGCCAGTGGTTATATTTCATACCTTATTTAAACAGTGTGCATGCTAACTCCAAAAACATTACACAATATAAACATGTAAATGTGGATTTTGGTGGCAAGGACCGTTTATGGACATACTCTCTTAAATGCCAGACACTAGTTTTGTTATATCCTGTTATGTGATTAACATCAAAGTACTATAAAAACATTTAACCCTCCTGTCTACAAAGAATTCTGCACACAACTGTGTTTACAGATGCAGTGTTGCAGCTCCGTCACTGCACACAATGCACCAAAGCATGAATTCTAGCTATGTCCTGAGAAGTTTCACAAAACAAAATATTTCACCAGGATGAAACCAGCAAAAAAGACATTGTAATTTATAATCATTCAGACTTATTAGTTACCACCTACTACTGCACAGTAGGAGGAGCAGCTATAACCAGTCTTAACACATACCTCATTCCCTTCTCTGCTGAGGAGTATGAGACCATCTACCAGTGCCTTCAAATGCTCTGGCCTTCCCACCAGACCACTGTGGAGTTGTCTGAGGGGAAAAAAGGGGAAAAAAAGGGTGTCTGGGTCAAAAGTAATCCCTCTTGTTAAGATGGTATAACATCATATAGTCAGACACTGTACAGTAGTAACACATGAAATTGATGCAGAATTTACCAGTAATCTCAAAATTAATATAAATGACAAATCATAGAGAAGATGTCTTTAGTGTGCAGATTAAAACGCTTTACATTCTTTAAAGATAGCTGCTAGCAAGCATATCCCCACTTCTTTCAGGTGGCCATGTCGTACCTCTGTACACTTGCATCCTCTGTGCTTAGTGAGAGGATCTTCTCCAAGGCTGTCTGTCTTGGCCTCACTGCACTGGCTACCCATACATTTTAGAATTCAATTTAAAATTTTTCTATTGACTTTTAAATGCCTAAATGGTCTAGCTCCACCTTATATGTCTGAGCTGCTACACTTGTATGCACCCACCCGTTCTCTCAGGTCAGCTGACCAGCTGTTCCTAAGTGTGCCCAAGACAAAGCGCAAGCTTAAAGGGGATCGTACTTTTTCTGTAGCAGCTCCAAAATTGTAGAATGTCTTACCTCTGCCAATTAGACAGGCCCCATTCACTGTTTGTTTTTAAATCTCTTCTGAAAACCCACCTCTTCTCATTGGCCTTTCACCACAGACCTTGTAATTTGTGATTGCATTGTTTGTTTTTACTGTTTTACTTACTGTTTTATTATTATTTGGGCTCTGTGTTTGTTAATTATAGTATGAGCTGTTTATTTTATTCATTGATTTTACTGTACAGCACTTTGTGACCACTTCTGCTGTTTGAAAGCGCTTTATAAATAAATTTGATTTGATTTGATTTGAAGGCTGGCAAAGTTGTGAGCAGGAGAAGCCCCGCACATTGGAGCAAATCCTCTTTTGGTTTCACAACCACAAAATATCCCACATCACATTGCCTGACCCCTGTAATAAACTACCCCTCTCTGTTGAACAAGCACATTCCCCAGACCGTCTAGCACTGTATACATGTCTCTTAACTGTTGCACAAGCACATTGCATTGATATTCCTGATAGCTCATTTAGTGAGGCTAAATGCAATATTGCTCAGACATCAGCTAGGCCTTCTATAGCCTACATATCGAATTTGCCTATTCAGGGTTCAATCCTGGTTCTGGAGGGCCACTGTAGTTAAGTCATGAATGTATAAATGTCTCGCTATGGCTGTCTAAGAGTCATGAATGTATAAAGTGTCGCGATGGCTGTCTAAGAGAACAACATTGACATGTAGCCTACATTTCTTGCAGCACTAATGAGTGAGTGAGCAAATAGCAAAATAACCACACAACATTACCACACGGCATAAATGTATAGTTTTGAAGCTGAAATAGATGAGGAATTGTGTGCATTTTTTCTCATCTGTGGGGTTCATAGCTGCTACAATTTCTGCAAACCATTAGATGTCGCTGTCGTGTCTGTCTTTGAAGCTTCAAAACTTCTATTCCTTTTTCGGCACAATCAGGAAGAAGCCTCAAAAGCTTCACAAAGTTTTGTCCGCCCATCTCTAATATTAAATGAATATCTTAGTTTGTATGCATATTCAACAGTGGCACAGTGGGTGTCATACTCACAAGCAGGTAGGACCCAAATACATGACAACAGGGAAGTTTTTTAACTAGTTTATTGAACCAAAAATAAGCAGATACACGCACCACGACACAAAACAAATGACAATGAATCGACAAGGAAACACGAAAACACAAGGAAACTTAAATAAACAAACACATTACAGGTCATAGGATAGGATCAATGAGAGGCAGGTGAAAACAATAGACAATCAACATGAGGCAGGCAGGAAATCATAGGATTGGCATGAAACAGACAGACTGGGGAAGGCAGCAGACTGACAAACATGGAAACAGACAAAACATGACAACCAATCTGTGGGCGACAGGTGATCAAGACGTTACTTGTTCAAACCCCACTAACTCCTCAACTCCGCCATTGAAGATAAGGATCTACAGTTAGAGTATATCAACAGAAACTTTAATAATAATACTACTGCCTGCCCATTAGTCTTTTAAATTATTTTGCCCAGTATTGGCAAGTATCACACAATGTCAGCAAGATACTGTAACATGAGAAAGTGAAGAAATTGGTGCAGAGTATTAGCAATCACATGTACTGACTGGGCTGCAGAAATCTGCAAGTAGAGAGGAAGTCGTGGCATAGTGGACATTTGTGTTTGAACATATTGTGTTGTTTGCATGTTCTCCCCGTGTCTGCGTGGGTTTTCTCCGGGTTGTCTGGTTTCCCCACTACCAAAAAACCATAACCATGTTAGGTTCATTCTTCAGTAGGTGCCATCTGACCAGTCACACCTCTATCTTTTTACACGCCATCTTTTTAGACAAGCTTTTAATTAGCATTTGATTTTATGATGTTTGCTGCTTTTATATCTGCTTTGCTTTTTGCTGTATTATGTGTTTTTTCATTGTTGGTAATTAAATTGGCTTGACTGTAAAGCATTTTGTGACTTTTTGTCTGTGAAAATGTGCTATATAAATAAAATTTACTTAATTACTTACTCACTCTATCTGGAGTTGGTCCCCGGGTGCTGTGGCACGCAGTGGCTGCCCACTGCTCCCTTGAGGGATGGGTTAAATGCAGAGGAGGAATTTTGCTACATGAATATGTGACAATAAATAAGCACCTTTACCTGTCCTAAAAATATTTATACTTTGTAGCCAATAGTACACAGATAGCAACGCAATCTGTGTACTTTTATGGGAAGCACGATTGTGCATGTATTCCCTCTGTAAAGCACTTTGAGCTGCAATTCTGTATGAAAAGTGCTATATAAAATCAAGATTATAATTAATGTTATTAATATTATTATGAAATTATTACATATAAAATGCTATATTTACCGTGCATTATTAATATATCAACTAATGAATCTTGGTAATGTTGCTGCCTAATCACCTAACCAGAGACCAAAGTGGTCGCCAAGTCGTTAAGGAATTGGTATGTTGTTCAATTCATATTGGTCTTGATAGGATTTAATGAGATTCTGAGCCAAGCATTGGTTGGATATGACTCACTCTTGCACTAGGAAAGGCAAGCCGTGTGCCCATCCTGTCTGCACACATTCCATCAACATCAACGGATTGCAGTCTTTCTCACCGACAAAGTCAAAAGAATGAGGCACGTACCACTCCTGAACCCCAGGCTCTGTTTTGCTTTTTATTTTATTTTATCCCAGCCAAGCCCACCTTCTCAACCCCCCTACAACTTCCATGCCTCTTCTTGCAACCCAATGGCATAAGATCTTGGATTGTGCATGACAGCTTGCAACATTTCCATTCATAAATGTCCCCCCATCACCATGACCCAAACATTCCCATCAAGAGCTTATTGATGGCTAAGCTTCACCGCTCTCTGATGAATATCGCGCCTTTAATTACACTCACAGATTTGTTAAATCTAGTGTTACAAAACATTGTATTGGTTACACCACATAGCCTGCTGATTACCATGCACTCTTTCCCACTACCATATTCTTAGGCTCATTCCACAACTGTCCACAAAGTGGTGGGCTGCTGTGGGGAGAGGGGGCTGTTCCAAAACATAAACAGTGAGATGGTATTGTATTATATGAATGTAACTTTAATGTGTCACAGCCAGAAACAGCATAATGACCATGATGTATTTGTGCTAAGGCTCTTGTTGATGCACACAATAATAAGAAACTACATTCAGGAGAGGGCAGTAACCGCATGCTCCTCTATGATCATGATAATGAGGACCCCTGGCTATGCAGCCAACTAAGTACAATTGAGTTGTTCCTCCCTTATTTTCCTAATAGACTCAGAGCACGTTTATTTAACGATGACAAAATGTCAAGAGGGATTGGGCGCTACATGCAACCATTAAAACTGCTTGCCACCCTGTCTGTGCCAGGCAAGGGCAGCCATTGGCTCCCTTCCTCATTATGCAAATGCCAAATATAAATAAATGATCTGTAGATCATTTGTGAGCACCCACCTGTTTTATTATATACTTAACATTGAAAAACATGAATTTGATGTCAAATACACAGTATTACATCAATAGTCCAAATATTTGTCATTTTCAAAGATGTTACAAGTCAGATTTTCCCATATTTCAAATCAACACGTTCTCATTCCCAACTCGTCAAAAACTGCAGCTTGGACAATGGCCTCTCTCGTCAATATTCAATGCGTCGGAGGATGAAGACTTCGGTCCTGCCATTAACATGCAGAGAGCGTCACACGACGCACATGAATGGTTGACTTAGATTTGGATTTTACGAAGATTACGAAGAGTTTTGGTGTCGGTGTGGCGTCTCGCTACTACAGAAAAGCTAGAGCCCACAAGATTTGCTTAAATTTTACATAATCTTCGAGAGAGATAGTTTAAAGTAAATTTCCAGGCGAAGACTACCAGGTTAATTGCGAGATAAGCAATGAATGTGTTTATTATTTGAGTTTATTTATCCTATTTTAGGTAGGCCTTATATGGCTATCTACTCGGATAGGCCTGGCTATCGGTACGGTACATTATCCTATAACACACACGTGAACTATATGCATTATTCTACAATGATGTAGGCATTGCAGCCTGGTGTAATATGCATATGTCGTAACCACACTTTGAAGACCTCTCGAGCTCACAGAACAACACTTGGATACAAAAATAACATTTATTTATTTTGGAATACA
>JAODUH010004489.1:0-10676 GCA_027564835.1 Typhlichthys subterraneus | reverse complement strand
TGGAATTGTTTGACAATTAAAATGCTATTTGGGATTGCATTTTCATTTGAATTTAGTCCTCTATGGACTTCCATACTCCATTACCAGGATATGCCACCTCTGTAATAATGGGAAAACCTTGTAACCATATATCTAGGTTAATGTTGTATAAATGACACCAAATGTGTGCTTGTCTTTGGACTCAAAGAGATTTGTGTAAAAGTGCTATCTTGTTCCCTGACTCAAGTTGTTTGTCACACCACAAGCAATGTAAACTTAAATATTGTACATAACTTGAAAAAAATCAAACCTCATGTAATCTATTGAATTGTCATGAATGCATAATTACAAACATTTTGCGGACTGTGAAATATTAATTGGTTCAACAAGAGTATCAATTTAACAAAAGAAAGGTAACCTGATTAGCAAGATTAGATTATTTATTAGACTACTTCCTCAAAATGTGTATAAAAACTGGTTCAGAGATATGATTGGTTCATGGTACATCACCTCAAAGTGTATAAAAATTGGGAAAATGTGGGTAACATCATTGTTAGGTCACATTCAGGTAAGCATTATATTCTCTTTTTTATATCTTAGATCTAAATCTTTGCATAATTATAACTTCCTATTGTGTGTACTTTGTATTCCTCTAGCATGGTGATGGGATTGCTGTTTGGCACTGTGGTTACTCTTCTCCTCAGTAAGTGATATTTTTTCACTTTGACTGCATATAAATGCCATTGTAGGTTATTATTATTATTATTATTATTATTATTATTATTTTTTTTTTTTTTTTTATGTAGCTCCTTTAGAGTATAGAGAAAAAGGTTAAATACAATTTTTCAAATATAGTTAAACTCTCAGTGTCAACCCTATCTTTATAATCTCAATAGGATACCCTGCTTGGAATGAATCAATCCTAGCAGGATTATACATTATTTGTTTTGTGTGATTATTGCAAAATTATGGTATTTCTTTTGTATTCTATATTCTATTGTATTTGAATGAATAGAGAACAAAACTGTGCTTAATTTGTGTAATTAATATTCAATAATAACATATATTCAGCACTCGTAGAAACATACACTAATTCAATATTAAATTCTGTCTGGCTGATGCAGGCAACATATCCGAGAAGTATTTATTTTGTTGAAATATCATACTGCAAATCCACAAAATGTTTCTGGAATACAATTTACATTGCATCTGATATTCTGTAAAGGCCCCTGGAGGTGCCAGAACAGCATTTGGTTCCTCTTTCTCAGTGGTGTGCCGAAAATGAGACAATTGCTTATTCATAAGTTATATAACCTTTTTACCCATTTATACAAAAACATATTTATTATCTGTCTTCTCAGTCCTTCTCCTGTCAAAGAAAAAGAGTAGTCTTTGTCAATTAAAACTGCTCATCATTTACTCAACGTAGCTGCACTCGCACACCTTCTCCTAAATATGTTTGCATTTGGACAAGTCTGGCTGGTACATTTCTCACAAGCTGTATAACTGTGAGATGGAGGCCTAAGTAAAATAAAAAAGTATAGGTTTAATTGAGTCGAGGTTATTAATATAACACTACATGGCTCTGCTACAACATTCTTAAAACATTTTCTTCATCAATTTCTTTTTTAAAACATCATGTTATTTTATGTTAGTTTGTAGATGTACGTGCTTTTAAAAACAATATATATTTTGCATTACCATTTTATTAAAATATTTTAACATTAGAACATTTACAACATTAATGTAACTGTAAATTATACACTTTAGTCAATTGGTAATAACACACAATGTGAATTAATAACGAAGTGCCATAGTGAAAATATAAAACGTGTCCGTTGCGACTTCAAGTCAAGCACTGCAGACTGAAATGCATGAGGGGCTGCTTTTTCTGTTACTATGGCGCTGGATTTGCATTGTCCTCAATCATGGATGGTCTGCCTGTATTATGACAAAATATTGATTAAAATCCCAAAGTTTTTTATATGTCTGTATCTATGAATCAATGAATGGCTCGTTAGAATCCTGATAACGAGCCATTCTGTAACGGGGTATTGACGGGGAAGGAGTCAGGCGCAGAACAAGGTGAGGAGAACAACCGTATGTTTTAATAGGACTGTTAATCAGAAACAAATTATGGAACAGAATAGTGACGGACAGCGTGCTTCGCTGCAAAATCAATAACTCACAAAGCAAACAGAAAATGTTGGGCTTACATACACACATCAATAATCATAAATGAAACTCAGGTGTGTAAAACCTAACAGAACAAAACTAGGGGGGAGTGGCAGCGGTTAGTAGCTTGGCGATGACGAGCGCCGAAGTCTGCCCGAGCCACGAGGGGGAGAAGACTCAGAGGGAGCCGTGACACATTCCTTTGAATCGGCTGTGTTGGAGCAAGGCAACATCTAAAACATGCAGGACAGTGTTCCCCGAGGGCCAGGGTTGGGAAACACTGCATTACATAAACATTACAGCAACATTTCATAAAAATGTGTGTAATTTAGGCATCAATAATATCCAGACAACTATTTCAAAATTCTGCGTTGATAATGTTCTATTGTAGTCTAACATTGTGGGAATGTTTTAGAAAATATTTTATAATGTTATTTCAATAACGTTCCAAAAACGTTCTTAAAATGTTCCAGGCAAAATGTTCTGTGTCAGTCATTATACAAAATTTCAGGAACGTTTAGTAAAATACTTTGGCATTCAGACCTTCAAAAATATCATGAAAACTATATCTAAATATTGCTGTGATAATGTTCTTCCTTTGTTATCATGTAGCCTAACATTGCGGGAATGTTATAGAACTAATATTATAATTAATTACTTTAATAACTTAATAAAAACATCCAGAACGAACGTGCAACGCAAAGCGTTCTATATTAGTTAAAATTTAACCTCATACAAACATTTTTTTATTATTATAAACGTTCTTGAAACGTTCTTTGAACGTTAGATTAAAACGTTTTCTTAAAAACATAAATAGAACCTGCAGGGAACGTTAGCTAATGTTGTGGGAATGTTCCCTGCTAGCTTGGCTAGCACCACTAACATCAGCTGGTAGGGAATTCCACAAAAGTGGGGGAGAATGCTCTAAATCCTGCTGATTTCTTTTTAACTTCAATGGTCTCTAATGGTGGTTTGTTTTCTCATTTAACACTTGTTATATTTTTATAGTGGAATAAATTGGAGTGGATTAAAATTAAATACCTGAAATAGAACATGAAATTTCTGATATCTCAACTTGTATGTGAATAATCTTGAGTCATTGATGTATTATTTTGAAAAGGTAAACTATTCTAATCCGTAACACTTCTTGTCACATTTAGTCATTTCTTTCATTACAAAGTTCCTACACAGCTCATGTGGAACACACACCACAACAGAACAGACCTTAACACAACACAACAGAACACAACACCTTTACAGCCTTGGCAATGGATTTCTTATTTTGGGCGTGGAGCTTCTGAGGAAGTACTGAATGAAGATGTGTATTGTTTTGAGGTTGGGTTCAAATATCAACAGCTTTTATCCAGCATTTGTAATGTTTCGTGATCCCAGTCCTGTGTTAGTCTCATCACTTCATGTGTTTACCTTGTATATTGAGTCTGTTTGCCCGTCACTCCCTGCCCAGTGTTTCCCCAGTCCTGTTAATTCCACCTGTGTCTGTGTAATCATGTCTGATGTGCTGCACCTGTTCCTCATTGTTGTAAACCAATGGTCTGTCTTCATGTCTTGTCTACCTGTGTATTTAGCCCCAGTGTTTTCCCCAATCCTGTGTCGGTTATTGTTGATGTTATGTCAATGTCGCGTTGTTCCCCGTGTTCCTTGCCGTTTTGTTTCCTTTTTGTGAATAGACCTTGTTTAAGTTAGCTACATGTCTAGCGTTTGGGTCATTACCTCCGTGCAACGTGACAGTATTGTTTATGTTGCCTAGTACACCTTAAAGAACTAAATACCAGACCTGACAACAATGTTCCATCTATTTATTTTGTCTATCTATTTATCTCTCACAGGTCTCTCTAATGCGAGGTTGGCAGGAAAAGAGTTTGTCATCTCCTTCCTGCAGAATTATGCTCAAAACTCTGATACGCTTCAATTACAGCTTCAGATCACTGCCTTGCTGGACAATACTAATGTCAAAGTCAAGGTGCCGCCATTAAACTTCATTCAAGAGAGATCTTTGAATGCAGGTGAAGGGGTAACCATTGCTCTCCCCACCAGTGTTGAGATACATGGCACCAGGAGGTCATCCAACACTGTACGTGTTGAGGCCTCAGGAGATGTGACGATAACCTCTCTCAGCTCCAAGCTGTACTCTACAGATATCTCTGTAGTTTATCCTGTCACTGAATGGGGCACAGAGTACTTAATATTTACACCTTCTTCCATTGGTTACTCAAAAGAGTTCTCTGTGACTAATGGTAAAGAGAGAAATTATGTTGAAATCTTCCTAAGCGGTGCCATCACATTTGAGGGGCGAGTCTACGGTGTTGGCAGCCGCATGGTACTAGACCTGCAGCCATATGAGACCGTCCAGATCCAGAGCCTGTACAATTTATCTGGCACTAGAGTTGCCTCCAAGACGTCTGTCGCTGTTTTGACCGGACACACCTGCACATTGCAGTTCTCTAAATGTAACCATGTCTACGAACAGCTACTGCCGGTGAACAGCTGGGGCTCCTACTTCATTGTGCCGCCTCTGAGCTTCCAGACACGTTATGACAGCGTATACATCCAGGCATCCCAGCCCACAGGGGTCACAGTTCAAAATGGGAATCAAGAGAGGGTTCTGAGTTTGTCAAGGGGACAGTTGATTGAGGTCCGTGTTTTCCAGCCTTTTGCTCTGTCCATCAAGGCCGACCAGGGCATCCAGGTTCTTCTCCTCTTCAATGGTGTCCAACTAGGCTTTAATAGGCTCTATGACCCTTTCCTGATGAACATCCTATCCACAAATCAGTTCTGCTCCTCCTACGCCCTACAAGCACAGAAGGGCTTTATGAACAAAGCTCTGATAGTTGCAAAGACCACTGCGGTAGCAGAGCTGCACATCGAAGGTATATCACTGAGCAGTGTCCAGTGGAGTAAAGTGGAAGGGGAAGACCTTTCCTGGACAGAGGTGTCCTATGAAGAGAATCAGGGGGCCAGACACACAGTGTCCAGCAATGGTTCTCAGTTTGCTCTCTACAGTATAGGGGTCAACCAAACGGATAGCTACGGTACCCAAGCACCCTGCATTCAAGTTGGTGAGATCAACTAAGCTCTTTAAAAGTGTGTAAGAAATATTTTAGTGTTAAAAAAAATGAATTACAGCTTTATTTTCTAACCTATTGCATGGTTCTGTAAAATAACATATTGTAGAACGTAGATTAAATAGAAAACAACAATAGAGAGTATAGAATAAAGTGCAATGGTTAAAAAGAAAGGCACAAGAAAAGCCAGACATTTACCAAAGAGGTTTAGGTGGCAGCTGTTCATTAGTTACCCTATGAATTTAATTAACAACAAACAACATACCACATTGCAGATACAAATTATAATAGTGTGTACTTTTTTTATTTGATAGGAAATGAATCTCTTACCTGCAAAAGTCTGACATGCAAGGTTAATGAGGTATGTGAGATGAAGGGTCAGTATCCCTCATGTGTCCCCAAGCCGATCAGCAAAACCGGTCGGTGTTCAGCCATGGGAGACCCCCACTACACTACGTTTGATGGACGGCTCTTTGACTTCATGGGCACCTGTACATACGTCATTGCAAAGAACTGTGACGTAAAAGACGGCCTCTCAGCCTTTGAGATCCTTGCTCAGAATGAGAACAGAGGAAGCCTGCGAGTGTCTTACGTTGGCCTGGTAATTGTGAACGTGTATGGAATCACAATCACTGCAATTCGATCAGAAACCGGTCGTGTGAGGGTAAGAAACATTTACAATCCAGGTGATAATAATAATAATATATTTTAAAAAGATAATTAGACATTTTAATTTTGCCACTTGAACTTCAATCATGCTAATATTTATGGAAATGTATTTAATAAAAATGTAGGATGTATGTATTCATAAGATTAAAATCTGATCAAGCAGCCAAATACATCCTCATCTCCTGCAGATTGACAACAGCCTGTGGAGTCTGCCTGCGGTCCTGAATGATGGGAAACTGAATTTATTCCAAAGCGCTCGCTCTGTAGTTATCCAGACTGACTTTGGCCTGACTGTGCAGTATGACTGGGATCACTCTCTAGTAGTGACCTTGTCTGCCAGCTATGCTGGTAAGACATGCGGGATGTGCGGCAATTTCAATGGCAATCCAAGTGATGATTTCGCCACACCGTCAGGTAGCCAGGCTGTTGGCGCACTTGCGTTTGGCAGCAGCTGGAAGGTGCCAGGCCTGGTGAACGACACCCTGTGTAGAGATGAGTGTGTGGGCGGGTGTGAGCTCAGCCCGATTCCGCCAAGGAACCCATCCTGCGGGATCATAACACAAAAAAACGATGGACCGTTTACCAACTGTCACGCCTTGATTAAACCCCAGCCTTACCTGGACAACTGTAACTATGACCTGTACATGGGAGGTGGCCTCTCGTATTTCCTTTGCCGTATGCTGGAGTCTTACGCTGATGCCTGCCAGAGGGCAGGTATCCAGATACAACAATGGAGGACGATTGCACAATGTTGTGAGTGATGTTAATAATCCCATTTAATATGCTAGATCAGGGGTGGCCAATCTTGGTCCTGGAGGGCCGCTGTCCTGTGTGTTTTATATGTCTTCCTGCTCCAACACACCTGATTCAAATGAATGGGTCGTTATCAGGCTTCTGCAGAGATTGATAATGACCAATTCATGTTATTCAGGTGTGTTGGAGCAGGGAGACATAAAACATGCAGGACAGCGGCCCTCCAAGACTGGGATTGCCCAGTCCTGTGCTAGATAGAACTTATAGTATAGTACTATAGTAGTAGTAGTGTAGTATATATAATATATATTATATAGTGCATTTGCACACATCCTACTAGTAATGACATACTTTTTTCTGTTTCTGCTTCAGCTGCAAAGTGCCCAGCAAACAGCCACTATGAGCTTTGTGGCAACGCCTGTCCTGCCACTTGTTCCGACCCTGAAGCTCCCTCCAAATGCAAGCAGCCCTGTGTAGAAACATGCAGCTGTAACACAGGCTTCCTCCTGAGTGGAGATCAGTGTGTGCCCGCTGCCCGCTGTGGCTGCACCTATAAGGGCCGATACATCCCTGCTGGGGTGTCATTCTGGGCTGACCAGGGCTGTCGGCGACGCTGTACCTGTGACGGAGCCAAAAGATGCGTGGAATGCCAGGATGTTGGTTGTGGGCAAGGCCAAACGTGCCTGGTGGTGGACGGCATCAGAGATTGTCGCCCTGTTTCCTATAGCACGTGTCAGGCTACAGGGGACCCCCACTACGTGACCTTCGACAACACGAGGTTTAACTTCCAGGGGACATGTGTCTACCAACTGGCTGCTCTCTGCTCCAATGACCCTGGTCTGGTGCCCTTTGAGGTGTTGGTGCAAAATGACCATCGGGGCAACAAAGTGGTCTCCTACACCAAGCTAGTTGAGATCAAGATCTACACCCTCAGCATTGTAATTAGTAAAACAAACCCGGGTCTGATCATGGTAAGCACTGCCCTGGACCTACACTTTATTATTATTATTATTATTATTATTATTATTACTACCATTATTTAATTACCATTTCATTTCCCAGGTGAATGGTGAGCTAGTCAACTTGCCAGTCTCCCTGAGTGGAGGACAGGTGTCTGTGTACAAAAGTGGCTGGTCTGCTGTGATTTCTACTGACTTCGGCCTCAAGGTCACCTTTGACTGGAACAGCCAGGTT
The DNA here is from genome assembly GCA_027564835.1 of Typhlichthys subterraneus. Taxonomy (NCBI): domain Eukaryota; kingdom Metazoa; phylum Chordata; class Actinopteri; order Percopsiformes; family Amblyopsidae; genus Typhlichthys; species Typhlichthys subterraneus. Next base: position 2,823 of record JAODUH010004489.1, on the reverse strand, counting down.
TATGTCACACTTCCCAGCACATATATGGGAGCTGTCTGTGGCCTTTGTGGCAACTACAATGGAAATGGCCCAGATGACCTTATTCCATATAATGGTGCCCAGCCTGCGTCACCAGTGTATTTTGGTGCCAGTTGGAGAGTAGATGACATCCCTGGCTGTATTGATCAGTGTGAAGGAGATTGTCCTGAATGTGACATTACTCAGAAAAAGCTCTATCAAACAGGGGACTTTTGTGGTATCCTGACGGATTCCAAAGGCCCATTCCGTGACTGTCATGCTAAGGTGGACCCGGCTGGCCTCTTCGAAGACTGTGTCTATGACGTCTGCATGTACAAAGGCAGGATTGACGTCCTCTGTCAGAGCATCACATCTTATACTACTGCCTGCCAGGCAGCAGGGGCCAAGGTTTACAGCTGGAGAACAAGTCAGTTCTGTGGTAAGAGCTTTACTCACAAGACCTGTGCAACATCTTAGTGGTAATATTATTAATGTTTACTTAAAGCAAGCAGACATCCAGCAGATCGATATTGTGAACTGGATGTCCTTCCACAAGCTTACCTGAAGTCATCATTCTACGTCTGCAGGGGTGAAATGTCCAGCCAACAGCCACTACGAGGTGTGCACCACAGGGTGTCCGGCCACATGCCAGAGTCTGTCCCCACCTCAGGGCTGCCAGGCCCAGTGTAAAGAGGGCTGCTCTTGTGACGAGGGACACATCCTCAGTGGAGACCACTGTGTCCCGTTCTCACAGTGTGGCTGTCTCCATGGTGACAACTACTACAACAGTGGCCAAGTCTTCTATCCAAATGAGAACTGTGAGGAGGAGTGCACCTGCACGAAGGACGGACAGGTAACGGAGATAATAATGTGGCAAAGGATTAGGAATTAAGTATACGATTGAATTACATTTGCGGTCTTCAACGTTTTTCAGGCCAAGGATCCCTTGGCTGTTAGAAACACGGTCACAGAGACCCCTTATCACAAATGGTATAAAATATTTAGATGCTGTGTCAACAATAATGTGTAGGGCGGCTTTTAGTGCCATGGACAAAAGCAGACCACTAACTAAGCCATTCCAATAATTGAGAGATTTTTATATTTATAGCCCAGGTTGCATTTATGTTGATGTATATGTACGACATTTTAATTTTTAGAAGAAAATAAGTTTGGGATCAAATAATTTAGAGGACCCCCTGCAGTACCTCTGAGCACCCCCTAGGGGTCCAGAACCTCCTGTTGAAGACCTCTGAATTAATTGATTTTATTTTAAAAAGTAAATCATTGAAATATGTTTTTGTTCTATCTATAAGTCTGTCTGTTCTTTTTAGGTTGTGTGTAAGAAGTTCTCCTGTGGCCCCAATGAAAGGTGTGAGGTGGCCAACGGGTTGCGCAAATGCCAGCCTGTCGGTGAGGGTGTGTGCCATGCTACTGGTGACCCCCATTACCTTACGTTTGATGGGCTAGCATTCGACTTCCAGGGAACCTGTACGTACACACTGTCCAAGAGCTGCGGGCTGGAGGGTATGCACCTGGTGCCCTACTCTGTTCAGGTGGAGAATGAGAAATGGATAAGGAATCCATCAGTGTCACTCACCAAGCTGGTTGCAGTGGACGTGTATGGCTACACCCTCATCTTGGAGAGCAAAAAGCCTGGAGTCCTGGTGAGTAAAGCCCAGCCTTTTGCAGTATATGTTTGTAACAGAATATATAATTAACAATAGCTAAAATTGTAAACACACCAAAAAATATATGGCAGGACACAAATTGACACATGATAAAGGGGTCGTCAACGTTGCTCTGAAAAGGTTTGCAAAAACCACTCCTTAACGTGAAGGCTACTCAGGAATATACAATTTTTACAGTTAAGTTCAGTTTTTTTTGTTGTAGCTTTGAGTACTCAGTCATGAACATAGTATCTGTGTGATGATGTGTTAGACATATCCATATGGGGAGCTTTCTACTAAAACTCTTTAAGCAGGGCAGACACTTTCAAAAAATACTAGTCAGGTGATTAGAGGAACCTGTGAACCAGTAGAGCCTGTTGTTACTCCACTCGTCGGGAGAAGAGTAAAAGTATATTTTCCTTTGAGAAAAGCCTTAGCTCTTCTAATAAATTCTAATAAACCATAATCTACTATGTCAACCTCTGTAGGACCCGCCATTGTCGTTTTTGAGTTGTTTTCAAGTCGCGTTTGTCACACCTGAACAACACTCGTAGCTAACAGTATGATGCCGATTGGCCACACACTGGGTTTACCAACCTGAAACACAACGATTTCCAAGCTCTTCAGACTGATTCTCTCGGCAAAGTCAAACTAAAGCTTGCAAGATTGGGATGGTCTCGCGAGGCTAAGCTAGAACTGCCACTGAGGAGCTTCACCTATAGGCTTGATTTGCAGCTCTGAATCATAAGCATGATTATCGAAAGACACCATTAATATGAATAATATCTGCAACGAAAAGCAAGAACAGCAAAGGGCCTAGAATCGATCCTTGTGGAACACCACAATTAATACCGATGTTCCTTGACTCACCAAGAAACACAAACATTTGTAAAATAGAAATAAATGTATTTACCATTTGTCCCAGAATTCGGACAAAAACAAGTAAGGTTGCTTCTCATTTAAAGTTCACATACATTTAAAAATAAAATTGATGTTCAACCTGTTGTTGTAGGTGAATGGAGTATTCAACTACATCGCAGTAAGCCTGAAGGATGGAGCCATAAAGGTGTTCCAGAATGGACTCCACTATGTCATTAGCACAGACTTTGGCCTGCTTGTAACCTATGACCTGGTTTACCATGTTACGGTCACCATACCA
>JAODUH010004488.1:0-10677 GCA_027564835.1 Typhlichthys subterraneus | reverse complement strand
GAGTTCTGTTCTGCAAACCCGGTCTTCATTAAACCATCATACCAACAATATCCTGCACTTGGGTCCTCACTACCACCCCCGGCCGTGACACTCACCCTATCTCTAAAGGAGACACCAGCCATCCACCTGAGAAAACCCATTTCGGACGCTTGTACCCGAAATTATTCATTGACATGAATAATTATTTGAAAGGTTTTATCTTGCTTTCAAAGTATAAGGAATGACAGTTTTGTTGCTTGACATTTTGCTTGTTATAGCATGCAGATAAAACATGTTTTACAGTGGTTGTTGGTGTCATATTACAGGATAGATGTTTATTTCATATTTTAAGTTATTCCAGTTTTAAGAGTTGGCAAGTGAAACGTTAAATGAGAAAATCAAACATTTGACAAAGTGCATTGTTGTTAATGTCATTCGCAAGTTCACATCTTTCAGGGTCAACCGTTAAAGAAATGTCTAACAATGTTCTCTACAAGCTTTTTTGTAGCCTGGGACCTAAATGAGAAATGTATTCTCTCTTGTGACTTAAGCTCATTAAAATATATTACTACTCTTTCCACTAGCTACCAGCATTTACCCTGTGGTCCATTTTGTGACATTATTTTAAAACTCCTGATTTATGACGTGTGTTTTAGTGATGGCGGGTAAAGTTGATATGAACTTTAAAGTAACAACATACAGCTTTTTAAATATTTGTAAAAATGTCAGTTTTTTTTATCACTTATATAATAAATACAAAAGTATTTGGCCCACATACTACTTACTATACTACTAGTATTACACATTAATGAAAGCTTCTCCATTTGAAAGTATATTGTGCAAGTTTGCCAGGAAAATACAGTAAAGTCAGAGGTAAACCTTTAACCTAACACACCACATGGATTGTTAGACACAAGTCCATCTGGGAAGCCGCCCGTCAAAACTGTTAGAACTTTAAATAAATACTTGTCACTTGATTGGATGAATCATCTGTCTGTCATTGTTGTTTTCAAGTAGCTTTCGCTGTTGTCATACCTAAACCACGCCCGAAGCCATCAGTACTGATAGGTTGATTGGAAAGTTCAGTTGTTACTCAACCTCAAGTTGCAGGATTTGAAGCTCTCCAGACTGTTTCTCACAGCGAAGTTAAACTGATGCTCATGAGATCAGGATGGTCTCGCGAGGCTAGCAAACGTTAGCCAGCATGGCGGGAGAACCCACAGGGTCATGTGTTGTACACGAAGGGCTGAAGAATGAATCCAATGTGAAATACCAAAACCTGCAATTCCTCGAATGTCCATTTGAGGCTGGCTCCAAAAACAAGTAAATCTCCATGGCGCCCATATAAAAATGTCCAACATTTAAACATTAATAAACAACCTGGTTTAAAAAAAAACTAAAAAAAAAAAAAAAAATGTTGGTCTCTATACTGTAGCTACTTGTTCATGAAACTGTATGGAGGTAGGCGGGTGGTTCTATATAATTCCACAAGTTGAAAAAATATTAAAGGCAGGGTCTTTTTCAAACGCTTGCGAAATCAAATCAAAGCAAAAACACCTCCCTTCAATGCAATAAGAAGCCCCAAAGCACATATTGGAATTGCATTGCGATTGTTGTGAGCGGTGTTCGGCACTTTGTGTTCCTATTTACAGAGCCAGCCTAATCACAGACTTCCATTATTTTGGTTAGCTTGGAGTTTTACGTATGGAGGTAGGAGTCAGGTATTGCAAAGATGACGGCCAGATCCAGCACAGCTTGAGCTTCAAATGTGTAATTCAGAAAACCTGTGGTTAATTGGGATTGTTCATTTTATTTACAGTATAGTCTATGGTTGCTGTTTGGTTTTAAACTGATCACATTCCACCTACACTGTAAATTATGCTTAAGTGACTGGAAAGATTGCTGGCTTAGCTTTAAATTACAATACTTTTTGCAATTTTCTCAGTTAGAGTTTGGGATGGTGGTTGTTTAAAAATCAGTGCCCAGGAGAGGCCATGTTTGACTGGGGTCAGCCTAGACTCATTCCAGGTGAAGCTGTAATGGTTTTCTGAGGTTCTAATTATCCAGAGAGGAGACGAGAAACAAGCTGTTCATCTCCTGCCCTTTCTCTGTCCTCTGTTAATGATTTTTACTCTAAAACTCCCTCCACCTCTACATCTATGTTGGACTTCTCATTCTTTGCCCTCCTTTCTCTTGATCTTTACATCTCATTATCAAAGTCAAGCTGTCTCACTAAGGTGTATATCTCTCTCTGCCTGTATGGGGGTCATGTGTTTCTTTCCTTTGAGGACATACCCTTCTTGCCTTATCTGAGTAACATTTTCTTTATCCCATTTTCTGGTCTATATTGCTGTCGTGACCCGTGCGAGAGAAGGACTAAAACACTTGCTGCTGTCCCTCCGTTTACACTGGTAACTCACATTGACCCTCTCACCCTCTATTCTATGGCAGGCCCATATGTTCAAGGAAGAGTATAGTTCTGTGCCCTGTGCCCACAGAGCTGTTTTCATGTACTTTTTTTGGGTACTGGCCTCTCTCCTTTCACAGCCAGAATCCTACCATTTTGAAATTAACCCTCGGGGGTGGTTTCCGGAGGATACTCTGTCAACCCTTCGTGTGTAGCTTTCCAAGGAGGAGATCTTCACTTTATCAAATCTCAACCCTAGACAGTCTAAATATGTGCAGTTTATTGGAAATAAACCGTGAGTACTGGGCCGTTCCGAGGGGACTTCATCTTATTTACCGGTAGTTCTCTTTCAGACCTATACCTTCACCATCTACCATTTACCAATTACAAATATCTGTTGCTCAAATATGATTGTAAGACTAGTAACTAATGCATGTAAATAATAAATGGACTACACACACACACACGCACTCTCACCCAGTGTTTATGTCCAAATGAAGTTGAAGGACGTTACTCTCAGTTAAAGGAGTCACAGGGCCCTGTGAAGGTTCCAATAAAATGGTGTTATCAGGATGTGGGTTGGCTGATCACCACAAGGGGGTATTGCTTTATATTTGCCTCAATACAAAGTTTTATTACATCAAAATAATGCTTAGAAGAAGCTGCAATGATTATCTCATATTATTAATATTCGAAAACATACAGTCTATAAAGATAAGTATTTCTTGCATTTTAGGCTTAAAAGAGACAAAGAGAAAGTGAGAAAGTCTCACTGTGTATAATGAGATAGAGAGAAATAGTTATATTAAGACAATTTGAAAACTAGAGAGAGAACACGTGTGTGAGAAGTATGGGTGGAGTAGAATAATGGGGTTTAGACCAGACACTCGGCTGTAGGCTCATAGAAGTCTGGCGAGCGGCTATGAGTGTTAGGTACTAAGGTCCGTCTCGACTCCGTCTGACCCAGTATAATGAAGTCCTAGTGCGGTAAAAAGAGAGGGCAAGATACCGTAAAATACAGAGGTTTAAGATTAAGTTAGTTTACCAACTATCCTTTGTTGTCACAAAGGTGACCTGGCAAAATATTCTATTTATCCTAGGTCAGTCTTGGCTGTAGGCTCAAAGAAGTCTGACCACTAAGCTAGCTAAGCTTTTGGGTAGTTAGAGAAAGAGAATAGAGGGTGGTAGAGAATATATAATATTTCTAGAGATGCTGCGTGTCGAATAGAATAGTGTTTTATTTGTAGGCCAAACTCTCAGTCGTAGGTTCGTATAACACTGGATAATATGAATGTTCAGGTGGGTCAGTCTATATAGGCTTATTGAAGTCTGACACCGGTGTGATGTGTTCCTAGTGAAAACAGAGAGAGAGAAAAGTAGAAGGATACGGTAGATAATAATAAGTGACTTTCAGAAGGAAATCGTGCCCGGGAGTTTGAAGTAGAAGAAAAAAGAAAGCAAAGCCAGGGAGCTTCAAGAGCAGATAAGAAGTTAAATCACTGCGAGCGGAAGCAGAGTCCTATGCAGGAGAGTTGCAACCGCGTATAGAACCTCTGCTCATTATGCAAGAGTGTTACACTGAACCAGTTAAGACTGGTTCTACTTAGATATTCGAATAACGCAACACAACTATATGCTGTGTTCTAGGAAGTGTTCTCTTTTTCATTTAAAGATTCTCTTTTCACAACCTATACTGTAATAAGGCCATCGATCTTCTTGTTTTCACAAAACCAATTACATAAGGCAATATTTTGAGGTGCATTTAGCAAGAGGGTGCTCAGCTTGAAATTATATAAAAGTACAAGTATTGGGACAGGACTTTCTGACCTAACACCTTGACACCAGTTGTCTACCATGACAATGCCCAACAATTAACATAATGTGTGCATATGTGAATAATGTTAGTATGAAATTATATTATATTATATTATTATTATATAGCTCAAAAAAAAAAACAGCATTCCATTATTAGTCTTACACTCCTAGGATAATATCTTGTTCACACCTGGGCTTAGACGAAGGACAATACAATTCCATGTTTGACTCCTATGGGAAGACAGTGTCATCCAATATGCTAATTACTAAGATATTAACTGATTAATGAGTTATATTATTTCTCATAAATAGGTGGAGCATTATCCTTCAAATTAAAATAAATGTATGATTAATATAAATCTTGCCAGCTTCTGTTTATATTTGTTCTTCTTAATTCACTTTTTTTAAAGGATTTCCCTTGGGCATCTTAGATTTTTTAAATCCTGTTATGAATCGTGCTGTTTTTCCTCATGCAAAGTATGTAGAAAAAATTTACAGAAGAACTCTACGATGCACCTGCCAATTTTTCAGTGGGAAAATTATCCAAAATCAGAGACTGTTGGCGTCGACTGTGTGAGATTTGATCTCTTCCTGACTAACGTTTCTCTTTCAACCAAACTCCACCATCAGACTAGTAACCTCACCCCCATACACTCACTATTCTTTCTCTCATCCCTCACTTTGCATGCAAAATTGAAGGTTCAAACAAATCCTTGTTATCATAAATGCAGTTTGGTATGTGTGTGCGTGTGCGTGTGTGCATCATATTGTTAGATGTGCGCATCTATCATACTGACGGACACACACAGACACACACACACACACGGGTTCAGGCTCAGACTCAGTCAACGTTCTCTCACAGAAGCCTGCTGATCTGGAAGTAATTAATCTCAGTGGAGACAAAATAGCTCACAGCTGGACAGAAACAGCATGCCATGCAGATACAGATAGACAGATAGTTACACAGACTTTAAATTATGTCGAACTTTAGTGGAACACTTTGTAGCCACATCCTGAAGTTGTGGACAAAAACATTACATTTATGTCACTGCTTTACGGATGTGTCCTGACTGAGAGAAATGGTATTTAATTTCCCTCATAGCCCTGGTAACTCATAATAACCCTCCGACCTCTATCCTCCTAGCCCTGGTAACTCGTAATAACTCTCCAGCCTCTATCCTCCTAGCCCTGGTAACTCCTATTAACTCTCCAGCCTCTATCCTCCTAGCCCTGGTAACGCCTATTAACCCTCCGACCTCTATCCTCCTAGCCCTTTGTATGTTTTTGTTCATTTTTCTTGACTGTTTGTTGTTGCTCCATTTGAGATTTCAGATCCTGGGGCAAGATTCTACAGAGGATTTTATGCAACTCTTTCTGGGTACCATCCCATCTGGTTTGATCATGTAGTTGGGTCCACAGGGTGTTTCCAGTAGACCCCAGTGACGGGTCTCAGCGGAGTCGGTCCCTGGTACTTGATACTCAAAGATGATGACATCCTCTCTTAATGGGATCTATATCCTGGGAGAGACGTACCCATTGACGAACTTCACCGTCAGTTACGAAGCGGCCGCCGGTGGATTCTGTCAGAATCCAGAGGATATGGCTCAAACTATTTGGGTTTTGCCTGAGGTCAGTGAAGCTTATCCTTTGTACATTTAGTCATAAGGTCGCAGGCGAAGTTTTACAATCTTATGTGGAACCCATTTCGTGGGTGGACCCTCGGATCTAACTAGAGGAGAAGGACTAATTCAAGTTTCAAGTCAACTTTATTTATATAGATCCCTCAAAGGGCTTTACAGTCTATATTTCACATGGAAACACACATCCCCTTAACCTGATCCTCTTCCCGAGCAAGGAAAACTTTTATTAAAAACCCCATGCGGAAAAAAGGGAAGAAACCTTGGGAAGGGACCACGGAGGGAGGAATCCATCCCTCCAGGACGGATGTAATAGGTGATGATAGGCAAACCAGATTTAGCAATAATACTTTGAATAATATGTTTCACATTGTGCAGTACATAAGACCTAACACATCAATGAAATTTCGAGGGTTTTGTAAGTTAGTTAATTAAGAGTGGTCTGTCAAATGTAGCATTAAGAGACCCCACAGGTCTGAGGAAGTGTCTTTGTTGAATTTATCAGTGTCCTTTGTATGCTTATCAAAGTTAACTGTCTAATAATATCTGGTAAACCACCTTGAACATAAGTGGTAGGTTCAAAGCTACACAGCCTATGGGCAGCTTGTTAGCCAATTATTGCTTATTTAGTTCTGCCTAACTTCTCTAATGGACCAATACCTGCTGTTGTACTATCAAAACATTTAATTGAAAAGCATTCATGAAATTGCAGTATCATCGTTAACAGCAATGAAACTGACATTTCTTTAAAGGAAGTTAAAGATTGTTGTTTTACTGCTCAAAGAGACCAATTTTACAGGGCTAATTGGTGCTGTGTGCTACACTGAAACACCACACAGCTGCTCCCTGCCATACCTGAATATGTATGTTATAGAGAATGAGGAACCAAACCTGCATTTTCATTCAGCAGCAATCTGCTACAGTAGCTTCTCACCCACATTCCCACCCCATATCGGCGTACATTATCATTTGGCTCCCTTTAAACATTAAATTACAATGCCAGTGCCAACCAGAGGCGTCTAGCTTGAGTGCATATATAGCATCTGGTCACATTTGAACATGGATGTGTACATGCAGTGAAGCCTTACAGATGGCATTCATTTTACACCTGGATAACTAAGCAGATAAAGTTATCAGAGCAGGTACAGTAGGTCTTTTAGAATCTATCCAAATGTCCAATGTCAGCAGATATCAGGTATATTAGTCATCATAACAAGCACAAAAAAAGCTATATTTCTCAGCAAAGTACTGTACGTTCAGCAGGAGTCACTTATGTGGCGTAGTGCTAATGAATGGAAGAGGCTGAGACTATGTTTGTTGACATGTCAGTGTTCAGTCATTATTCTGCACCAGTATGCCATTTGTATCACCTGATTGAAAGGAGCACAAGCTCAATGAAGCATTGTAAATAGCATCTACTCTCAGCGCTAAGGGCAGTCAGAGCCCGAATGACCTGGTACATTCACCATCACAAAAAGTAGAAGTTAAAACTGTTGAACTGGAAAATGAACAATCTTTTGCCATGATAAATATAGATCAGTCATGCCTTTACCATTGAGAAACACAGAAAGCTCGAGAACGAGGTAAGCGTATCTGTGATTGGGCCTTTATACATTTTGCATTTAGCAATATATGAGAGGGAAAGATTTGTTATAAAGCAGATTTTGTATTGTGACTTTCATAATAGCGCTAACCCATTGTACTGTGATCCAAAACCATACAGTGTGCCATCATTCTAGGAACTGTCAATGAGCCAAATCATTGAATATCTACTGTAAAAAATAAAAGGCATTACCTTAAACCATTGACTCTTAGTATGCCATTAACTTACAGACATATTATAATGGCACTGAACACCTGTTTGCAGGCCAAAAAGTACTTTATGTATTGATATTGTTGGCTGATCAAACCAACCACCATCACATTATACAAATCAAGCGGCATAAAGGTTAAAATTGTCTTTATTCATATTTCATATTTCATATTTTTTACAAGTTACTGAGATGCTGTGTGATTCCAGGTGGACATGTGGCAAATCTGTAGAAAATGATATAACATCATGTGGGAGTTTTATCGTGAAAGTAGAGAACCAGCCCGTTTGCACTGACCATACTCATGGGTTTCCATTGCATGTAGGCCCTCAGAAATGTTTGGGTTGTATGTACACAATTTGCTGCTTACTGGTAACATAAATGAACTTCACATCAGAGTAGCTCTGTGCCCGAGCGTGTCCATGTTGCTTTCCATGACACAGTAGAAACCAACTACATATACAGTGTAATAAAACGAGATACCGTGGGTGATGCGTGAATCATCGCCATAATAACTTGATGATGATGAATGATCAGTCATTGTCATTGTCATTGTTTAGACCCACTTAAAGGCAGGGTTAGTCATTATCGAGAACGCTTGCTAACTTTGAGCTCAAATAAAAAAGAATATATACACAGTTTATATAAATATATATATATATATAATATCCCTCCGCGGTGATGCTTCACACATTGAAATGCATTGTGAAGCAAAGCGTAGTACTCTGGTAGTATTTCGGCTTTGTTGTGAGCGGTGTTCACCACTTTGTTTGTTTTCCTATTTACGGAGCCAGGGCTGTGTAGAAGTATCAGAAATCAGAAAGAAGCAAAATGAGAAAAGATATTTAGTGAATTTGACAAAACACGTGTTACCTTACAATTAGCTTGCCATAGCTGACTACACCTTTAAAACCTTTACACACACCAGAGAGCCACCACTATCATCTATGCACCACTAACATCTTTGCCAGTGTGTCATTCCATGTCGCATATTTGTCAGAAATGCCCACCTTCACTCTCTCTCTGTCTCTCCCTCTCCACGCCCGCCCCCCCCCTCTCTCTCTCTCTCTCTGTGCCTGTGGGGGGCAACAGAGCGAGTGGCTGTCAGCGACTGATAGAGCCGTCTTAATGGGAGCCAATGATGATTGAGGCGTACGCAGCACAATGACAGCCCATAAAGGTCACATTAGCTCCCATCGCGACAGATGGAGGGAAGAGAGAGAGAGGGAACAAGGTGGAGAGAGACAGAGAGAGAGAGGGAGGGAGGGAGGGATACCGAGAAGGACAGAAAGGTGTCAAGGCAGACAGCCGGGTAAACAATTTCACAAAGAAGTAGAAATAACGACTTTGAACCTTTTCATGTGTCAAGCAAATGCAGAAGTCTGTTAGTCTGTTCAGGCAAATAAATACTTGTTTAAGCTCGCAATTGACGTCATCTTTTGAAGGTGACGTCAATTGTAATCCCAACGAGAGATACTGTGGCTAAAAAAGAACGAAAAGAGGGCAAGCCACCCCTCCTCTCCCCTTGATAAACTTTCACCTTTACCTTTCCTCTGCTCCCTCCCTCTAGAGCCCATTGAGTAACAAGGTTAAGCTGTGTGATTGACAGGCAAGGTAGGTTCAACTGACAAATCAGAAAAAAAAAATTTCGATTTTTGATCTGATTGGTCAAAAATCTTCGAGAGCAGTAAACATCTATACTGTATATCGACCTACAGTATAGTGTACAAGCAGAGGGTATACCAACAAGAGCAGATATACTGTATTCCTGCATTTCTAACCAATCACACTCAATGTATAGCTCTAAAATCCTACAGCTCCATTTAACTGAAACTTGCAGTTCCGTAGTGTTTACGTAGAAAAGAGGTTGTAAATGCAGTATTCCTTGTATTTATTCCCTAGTCTCATCTGCTTGTGTTAATCTCTCTCACCTCTGGCTCGGAGGGAACACCACCATCCCTATTATATTATTTTATAACCTGGTGACACACATTAACATGATGATGATGATGATGATGATGATGAAAAGCCTGTCCGACAGTGATTTTCCATCACAGAATTGACTGTCAGACATCTCTCTCTATCTCTCTCTATCTCACACACTCCAACTCTCTTCAGGTTTCATACATATTGAATATTCCAGTCATTCATGCTCAGAACGTTCTGGCTCTCGCGTTCCGGTGGGATTTTGGCGATGCCCCTCGGAGAGGAGAAGAAGAATGAGGTGTCTTTCCTGCCCCTCTCTCCCCTCGTACCTGCAATACCCCTGTGTGTTGAGACAAGACACGCACATGATATATGCACTTTGAATCTATATCTGTACTCATCCAGGAAGGAAATCGTATCTAAACCCCTTCATCTGCACTCGTTCATTACTTGTGATAAATGCAACCTCTGTTCCATGCGCTAGCTTCATGTTGCTAACGCGCGCGGATAAAACCGAGCAGTCTTGTAAGTTACACACAATGAAGCGGAGAACAAAGGAGAGACTCGCTGAGCAAAAAGAGCGAATCAGCAAGGTAGTTCAGGTCCGGCTGTGTTTACGACACTTTCCAGATAAAAAGGAGATTTTAGCTGTAGGTAAAAGCTATAAAGGTGTTTATAATAATAACTTATCTTTTAAAGTTCATGTGGATTGGTTTATGACAGATTTACTTCTAATTTACATCTATCTATAATTCCGTTCCTTTCCTTTAGGGTACCCTTCTCTGCTATTTTTGATATTCAGCCAATTTTTGCAGCTCTCTCTGTGGGAATACACATCTATATGTGCAGTGGGTTCTGATACTATTCTGGCTGATTCCAGTTCCCAGCCAGGATCCAGCTCCTTAGTTTGGTCTCTATCCCATGTGTCTGTTTTGGTTCACCTGTGTTGTTACGTAAAGGGGCGTTCACACTACCGGCGGCAACGGCGGCATGACATCATTAAATCCTATTCATGTGTGTTGGTACCGCGGCGGCAGGCGCAACGGCGGCGGCAGGGTCAAGCTGGCCACGCCCAGATCACGCCCCTAAATGCTGCCGCCTA
>JAODUH010004486.1:0-10679 GCA_027564835.1 Typhlichthys subterraneus | reverse complement strand
GGGGGGTAACATTACAGAGGAGCAGCAGACAAGACACAATATGTTGGGGGGGGGTGGAGTCTGGAGTTTTGCAATACACACTGTTGGAGTTGTGAAAGATGAAGTGTCATGCCTTCGATCACAAACACATCTGTGAACCTATTCCTATAATAAAACATACAAATACTGAATTAATACAGTTGTGATCGAGGCTACTGAGTTTTTGACAGCTCTTATAAAATGGTGTTTACATTCCTGTTGAACACTCCTCTCTACCTACTTGTAGCACTCAATCCCAGCTCAAGATTCTTCCCCAAATGGTTTAGCTTTTTTTTTCTCTTCTCTCTACTCTACTGAAAGAAAGAAAAAAGTATATTCTTCTCTCGTGTATTTAGCACTTATATTCAGGCCATTACATATAGAAGTAACTTTGTTTGCTGCATGAATGACATATTGACATGATAGTAGACACAATGACAAGATGCTGTACGTACCGTTATTCTGATCTAATATTGGCTGCTTATGATTGCTGCTGTATGACCTGTCCAACTATTGACAAATGCACTACATGTACTGTATGTCGCTTTGGATAAAAGCATCTATACAAATGCCATAAATGTAAATGTAGAACTCCGCCCCCTCTACCTCCCCGCATTCATATATGTGTAGTCCATACACTATTTTACTTTCCAGTTTCAGTGTCACCAAATAATCTAAAATGGAAAGTGACCAATTGAAGCTTTAAATGAAACCCAACCATAGGTTGGGATACTGGGGGCAGCAAAAAGAGTAGAATTTGATGTGGAAGAATAATTGTTATCGTTATTTTCCATGGACAGAGTAAGGTATTAGTAAAGTATTAAACGTCAACAGTGATTGATTAACAGAGTTCTGTGGGGTGACGTATATTACTTTGGTTATACAACCCAACTGTGTAGTTAGTCTAATCTGCCCTAGGCATGCCCTAGGCTAGGACATCGGGTGGCAATGATGCACACAGGTTTGCCAACTGCCATTATAAACCAATACATAAATAATGCATTATAGATGCATAATACAGTGATATCAGCTCATGAAGATAATGATAATTTATTTCATTACATTATTATAATGCTAAATATCTGTGTATTCATATAATAACAACATGACTGAATGATAAGGATGAATGCACGCTGTCAGACCTGAAACGTTGCACATTGGTACAATATTCCATATAAGAATCACAGCTCTGCATAGATCTTAGATCTTCAAACCATACCCTTCAATACTATGTGCAATAAGATATCATCTAACCTTCATTCATTAAACGTGTGCCTGTCTGTGCCCTGCCCATGTTAGTGGATGACCATTATTACAGAGACTGAACGTTCCAAGATGACAACGAGCTATTGGTTGAAAGTACTAATTTACTAAGTACTAAGGATCCGCCCACTGTTGCTTGCAACCATATTCTATAAATAAATGGACAAACCCTCAGTAACGTCACCCATAGATATTCTCAAGAATGGGTTTCAATACTGCGTTGTGCCGGCTCTGACCGTCGCCATCTTTGCAGTATCCGACCCCGCCTGTAACGCCCCCCTTATATATTATTATTAATGTAAATGATAAATGTATGGCTAATATATTTTTAACTGATCAGTTATATAAAAAAACAACATTGTGGAGACTAGCTATAGAGACCCAAACCGTTCTTTTGAAATTAAACGTGTTTAACAACATTTTTATTTTTGCTCTAATTTAAGACATTTTAACATTGGGGTCTATGTGGATTGACATTGACTCCATTTGGAAGCCAGCCTCAAGTGGTCATTCGAGGAACTGCAGCTTGTGACACTTGTTTTCATTTCTCAACACCAGAGGTTCCCGCTTGCTTGCAACCATTTAGCTATTATTATTATTACAATCATTTATTGTAATTAAAGCACCGTCTCTTACTCTTAGTGTCCAGCCCTCCTCGGTAACCCGCCCATCCCTGCAAGGTCACAGTATCACCCAGAAGACTGAGGAACTTATCGAAGCTCTCGCTGCCCGTCTCTGCAACACACACACACACACACACACACACACACACACCGGCGAGGTGGTTAACTTACATTTGCTAAAATTTAACTCTGAAAAAAAGTAATTATAGCAATAACGCAAAAGAGATAATATACCATTACTAAACATCTCGTCATCTGTGAGCTGGCCGTCTTTGGCATACAGAACCCCGAATTTGAAGTTTACAGACCCCTGTGGAAATGATGAGAAAATGAATTAGTCACTCAACAGTAATAACCTTCCTAGCTTGTTTGGAAACACGATTGTGAGTTGTGTGGGAGGGGCTCTCCTCTTAAGGCCCCGGCATATGTACACCAATATTGTTCACAGGGAAACGATGTGTCCAAATAAGAATCGTAGTTATAAATAGTCCTAATTTCAAAGCACTTTTTTTGTATACAGAAATTGCAAACGCGTCTGCGTGAAGTATGCTTGGAAAAGCCTGAGCGCTCATCCGCATCGCACAAGGTCATGCATTTGGTAGTATGCAGCTGCCTTAAGTAGTTACAAACCAAAACAACAGCAATGACTGGTTTAAACAGCAACCGCACAAGCCCCTCCCACACCTTAATGTCGTAACATACATACTGTTAAATATGTCTACAAAGACATATAGTATAATACAATAAGTATAAGTTACTGTAATTTGACCTGCACAATCAAATGTTTACACCGAAACATTTCTTCCATTATATAATAAAACAATAAGTGATACTACTAATACTTTCTAGTACTATATTACTGCAATACTACACAATAATACAACATTTCCATTCAGTAGTGTAGATAATCATCGAGGCCAAGTGAAAGATAACACAGAGAACTAAATCTCAAGGATAGACTAGAAGACACAAACTATGTGGGTCAAGAAAAGCAATATCTCCCTAGGCATGCTTCTCACACAGTACCTCTTGCTCCTCCAGCACCAGGAGATCCTAAGGGAAGAAAACAGATAGGTTATCATCGGTCTCAATAACGGGTCTTTCCCCCTTGTTGCCGTGGCCGCGCCGGAGCCTGGGCAGAGCCAGTGTGCCGCGGCCTCAACTGGAGTTTTTACTGCATTTTGCAACATCAAGTCTCTTGTTGTTCACGGTATCAACGTGTCATATTTTGTTGCAAATATGCAAAATAGCACGAGCCTCCAGCTCTTCCATTTGACCATATTGTTGAACATTACTGCAGTTTTAAAAGGAGAGAAATTCCTCTGAAGGGCAAGTTTTTTTTTAAACATAAATCAGAATATGTACAACTGCATGTACATGGAGATGTTAGTGGAATATTCATTTTCAGTAGCCATATAAACAGCTTTCTGTCAAGCCACTCTCGTCTGGTATAAGCAATGGCGGAATGGCGTAGTTCAATAAGCCAATAAGCCTACCCTACCCTATGCGTTATCGAAGAGTTCATATGCAAAAATCTCTTAAATCCAAATGACATATGTTTTGAAATTGGCAATATTTAAAGAATTAGTAACATTTTTGGATTATGATAATACTTTCTATTCAGTGACAAACAACCTAATTCTTGTAATAAATGTGAAATTAGTTAACCCAAATATAGAAACCTAATACATAATGCTGTTTAAAGTTGCGAATTTATACTTTTTTCCAGATAGACTTATCGCTGACTCCACCTTTAACATACATATATGCACCATCACTGTACTTTCTGAGCGTGTAGCACTCTCACCTTCTGTATCTCTGGGCTGAGGATCTCCCTGGGGCCCTTCTCAAACCTGTCCAGGTTCATTGCACTGGCAGGACAGAAAGGACAACGTCAGAGGAGGAGAGGGGCTAAGAAGAAAGTCTGCTCATTAATAATTATATTTATTGTCATGTTCTGCTGTCCATCTCCATGTTTCCCGTGTTCCAGTCCTTGTTTCCCCTGTGTTCCAGTCCGTGTTTCCCCTGTGTTCCAGTCCGTGTTTTCCCTGTGTTCCAGGTCTTGCCCATGTTGATTGTTATTGATTGCCACTCACCTGTCTGTCCAATGGTCTGTCTTGTCCTGTATTTTAGTCCTAGGGTGCTCTGTAGTGATTGTCAGATTATCATTTGATGTCCGCCCTATGTGTTGTGTGTGCCTGCCTTTTTGTTTGGAAATTACAAACCCTAAACCAAGTAAGCCTGAGTGTCGTGCATTTGAGTCCAGCCTGCCGGAAAGCCTGGCAGTAATAATAATAATAATAATAATAATAACAATAATAATAACAATAATAATAATCTTGATTTATATAGCACTTTTCATACAGAATTGTAGTTCAAAGTGCTTTAGAGGGAATACATGTACAGTTGTGCTTCCCATAAACAAATAAAGAAGTACAGAGAAACAACATTAATACAAATGGTTAAAAGAATCAGATTAAAAAATAAATAAAATAAAAGTGAAAATAGGTGGATAAAAAAATACAATAAAGATACATAACTGAAATGACATACATTAATAAAAATGGTTAAAGGAATCAGATGAAAGAAATATAAGAGTTAAAACCTGACGGAACGTCAGCACCATGTGTATAGCACCATGCTAATCTGGTGGAGGAAGTGCATATTCAAGTAACAATTAAGTCATCAGACGTTTATGGATGGTTATATCCCCTTGTACCCACTAACCTGAGTGTAGGAATTACCAAGACTCCCTCGTACGCATACGAGGGTGCTGTATAGCCTCAGATATACAGACCATGCATGTACAAGTTTTTATCCCCAACACAACAACACCAGTACGGCGACAGGGCCTTCCATGAGATTTTAATTTTCAAACATAAAACAAAGGCTGCCAATCAGTGCTTTACAGTTGAAGAAATTAATAAAGATGAAATCAACAAATCAACAATAAAACAATAAAACAATAATACAATGAAGGAATAATAGACAGGATATTATAAAAAAGATCAAACTTGATAAATACTGTCTACTGGAGGCAGAAATCCTTTATCCTTTGAACAATAACAAATGTGAGACATATTGTTTGTCATGGAGATGAAAGACAATACGATTATTCCTCACAAATGTCCACATGTTCCACACAAAAGTAATTCAACTACATTAGCTGAAACATCTTTGGTACTGTATGTTCAGAAATAATATTATAATAAGATTTCCCATTATTAAACAGTAATATGTTGACATGGCTTTGGTTTTAAAAGAATACATACATGTGTTTTTTTAACACATATTTATATGTAGCGTATGTGCTGTATAATGTATATACTATATTGTATATACATAATACTGTAGATATTATGTACAGTATATACATATGTATATGTGTGTACTGTGTATGTATGTAATGTGTTTTTGATAGAAAGACTGTGTGCTGGGAAAACTACAACAAATGAACGTGCATGTAATGTGCATCTAGAAATTATGACTAAAGCCAGAACTACACCAAGGCGTGGAATAGCGACTGGGAGGTTTCAAGCGACAGCCTAATAACCATTTCTATCGTCGCGATTGTGCAGAAGCTACACCAAAGGGTCAACAAGCGACCTGGCGATATCTGTTGATAAGCAGTCGCTCCACACACGCACGAGCGGAAATCACTGCGGTGTAGTTCTAGCTTAACCCTCTACAATAAAAAAAATTATAATTTATAACAGCATAAATGTGTCTCTGTGCAGCTGATTACTATCTTACCTTAGGATAGACTTGACTGATAGGGTTTTGGTTGGGCTGTATGGGAGGCTAATCTTCAAAGTGCCCTAATGGGGGAAAAAATGCAAGTAATAATATTAACAAGTACAACACAGTGGGTTTGAGATGTCAGACGTTTGTTTGGATCATTTTGTTTGTGAGTATCACTTTTACTTTAGCCTGCTCGACCCGGGCTGGTCTTCAGTGAACGACTAATGAACCATTCAGAGGAACATACATTTGCTTTCTGACGACCACAAAAGGAGATTTCCAGAAAGCAATACACAGAACAAATGAGACAATTTGCCACCCATATTTCAGCCAATCACTGACTGACGAGCAAAATTGAAGGAAACCAATTGAAGCCACAAAAAAAAAGCCACAGTCAATATAAATATCCTGTACAATTAAGTGATGATGGCAGATAAGACAAATCAATGCGTTTGAGGCATCAACATGCTCCTGTGAGCCCTGAGGCTAAAATTAGACCTGAGTGAGTCGTGTCTTCGAGATCAGTAACCACATTAGAAAGCCAACATTACAGAGACAGACAGACAAGAAGACGCATGGACAAGCATAAACACCCATACAACACAATGCTTGTAGGTACATACAATACATACAACTTTGATTAACCGGTGTGTGAACAGGTGTTGGGTACTAGACCACAAACTCACCATCTTTCTCCAGAGAATAGCTCGATACTGGGGCACCCGTTGGTTGTTTTGGTCGGACAGAACCACTGACAGGTAGAACGGGTTCTTCTCTGCATCTGTACCGACGTAGTTCTGATGCACTGAGGAAGACGAAGAATTAAACTGACATAAATGTCCGGTACAGATGAGAATATATTATAAATGAGTCAAGCAACTGACATTCTGTCAATCCTATATTAGGGTATTATGTGTAGAGGAAATATTTACTTTGCTTATTAAATAAGATGTCACAATGGGGGGTGCTGCAGTACATGCCCAAAATGTTCGACATTCAAATCATTTTAAATTATCCAATTTTCCATGTGAAAATGTACTGTAGCTATTAATGTGTATTTGAGTGTTTGGCACGATTAGTGTATACAGTGAAACATTGCGATGTTCTTTGTGTAGACACGTATTGTTTTGAGTTTATAATCTGGTGTGAACATAACACACCAAAACACCTGTGCACTGTGTGCATGAAAAATGTACACGCACGCACACACGCACGCACGCACGCACGCAGACACGCACACAGCCTGTTATTGATGTCACAGTAACTGGCAACAGCCAGAATAAAGGGTACAATAGCCGTAAGCATTTTAACGTTCATTTGACTCCTCTCACTCCAGTGTTTCCTCCTTGTAGGAAGCCATCCGCAGCAACGTTGAGGATCAAACCTTCCAGCAGAATGCTAAGGTATTCACCTCATTCACTGCCATTTGCATTTTCCTTTCCTTGTCTTGCTCCTTTCGGTTTATTATTTGCCCCCCCCCCCTTTGTATTCCATGCCCCTCATTCCTTCTGTCTTTGTGTGTGACACGAACAAACGTCCCCTGACAATGCGGCCGGCAGAGTTTCACAATTGTGCATCTTCCTCTCCGGTTGGCAGGGCAACATCAAAAGGGCCAACACTGAGCAGGCCTCCCAAACCAAATTAAACACAGGAAACTGTTCTCCCGATACGGCTCTGGCTGTTTCTCCCGCCTTCGGCTACATCCATTTCGTCTTTTTCTTTTTCTTCCCCCTCTCCTCTGTCATTATCCCTCCAATACCTTCCTTCACCTCGCGCTCATCATTATCCTTTCGTTGCATTTAGAATGTCAACTGCTATTCTAGAGAAAGCTTCGGGAGACAGCTATTGTCAAGTTGGAATCATTAGCCCGGCATCACGTAACCCTATATGCAACCGAGGATCACTGTTAAAAAACAAAAAAAAAGGTGTTTGTTAAACTTAAATTGTAACCCACATCGCTTTCAACGCTGAAATGTCGATCTTTCTTTTGCTCTCTTATTCGGTTACCTTAGCCCTACTCTCGGGCAAACGTAATCTTCCCAATAAGAAGATAATACAGACTGCAGACACTGGTGTTTTGTTGCAGACTTTTTTGCTGTAGGGCCTGGCAATATAAGTGGATGAAATGAAGGCACACGGACGACTGGAGAGGCTGAAGAACACGTATCTGAATGTAGGACCTGGCCCTGCGCTCCCTGAGAGTGGTCGGTCAGATTGTAATTGCGTTACAGCATGTCTTGGAGGAGAGCTGGCTCGCTGTCCTGAGTGTCTGTGTGTCCTTTCACTATAGGCTAACAGGGAACACTGTGTGTCCTTTCGCTATAAGCTAATAGGGAAGGACATGTGTCCTTTCACTATAAGCTAATAGGGAAGGATGTATGTCCTTTCGCTAGGCTAACAGGAAGGATGTGTGTCCTTTTGCTATAAGCTAACAGGGAAGGACATGTGTCCTTTCGCTAGGCTAATAGGAAGGCTGTGTGTCCTTTTGCTATAGGCTAACAGGGAAGGACCTGTGTCCTTTCGATTGCTAAAATGGTTATCATATGGCAGAGGAGATGCCCCTTATGGTACCGTACCGATAGATGCCTGAGACTTTTGCTTTGCATAGATCCACTATACCAGTAGACAAACATTAGCGTCACAAAACCCCAAAACAACAATCTATTTAAACGCAAAATATAAATCACACATTGGTGAGTTTACTACTTTATTAGTAATACTTTAGTATTAGCAATAATAGTATTTTAGTATTACTTGTGTTACTTTATTACTTTAATAAATAAAAATGTGCCCCTTCTTATTTATCTATTGTAGTAATAACATCTGACAGCTTCTTCTTCTTCTTCTCTCAACTATTGTACAGCACACCGCAATGCATTATGGTATACACATCAATCGATGTATACCTTACAAAGCTTTTCTAGTGCACTATTTAGTGAACAAAATATTCAGTTGGGATTTCGAACAACACTACAAAATAACTGATTCGCTGGGAAAGAGACAAGGGAAATAATAGAATTCTCAAAACACAGAAATGTGTTGTTACAGGAATGGACAACAACAACACAAGTGCACACACACACACACACACACACACACACACGTCTCAACAGAGAGCAAAGGACTACAGACCTTTTCCCAGGAAGTATTTAAAGAACCATCTGGTGTGGTATTCCGGGTTCTCCAGATGTACATCTGTTCTTCTCCAGGTTCCTGGAGTGTAGTCTGCAGTCTGAGAGACAACAACAACAACACACACACATATTCCACCTTGTCATCATAACAGTCACAACTTGTGGCTCCCTGCAGCGTTCTCTGTTACACACTGCAGTCGCCCAGCAGAGAGCATCTTGCCGGCTGAGGGGGTCTTACACAGCACAAAAAACAAGCCAAGGGCAAGCGTTAGGACTTAGGGCAATTTGACCAAATGTTATACCCCGATAATGATACATATCACGATATGGCACATACATCCCTAACCCTAGCACATGGAGCTCAGCGAGGGAAAGATAAAGCGGTGGAGAGTTGGAGAGCTGACAAAAACTACACACGTTACTGGAAGTGCAATAAAAGCCTCGCAAAAATACGACAAACTTCAAATTATGAAAATGATTGCAGTAACGAGTGTGATTTTCACAACAATGACATAAACAATAAAGCATAATATAAGATGGTAGATGTTTGGCTATTGTCATACAATATATATTGTCATATCGCTCAGCCCTAGAAAGACTTATAGTGCTTTTCCACTGCTGGTATCAGCTCTACTCGACTTTACTCGCCTCAGCACCACCTTGTTCCATTGCAGATGGTACCCACTCAGTTGTACCTGGTCGCCATAGCGACGGCGCTGTTCGAACCACTCCTGCAGTAGATCGGTAGGCATTTACATTTTTTATTTTGGAACGTGTCCCTACCCTGTTGGAATGTCCTTGGGTAGCCGTGTGCAGCCAACAGTTCACAGACATCTTGGCCAACCTTCACTTTACGAGAATTGCCTTGTCCAGCTCTCACTAGATAACATTGGTTATGCAGTCAACAACCGAGAACAACCTGCACTTCCTCAAGTGATCACGCCATGGTTTTGCCATTTAATAAAAGGTAAATATAAATGTTGCTGCTCCCTCTGGAACACCCTCCCACCATCTGGAACACCCTCCCTCTGGAACACCCTCCCACCATCTGGAACACCCTCCCCACCCACGTCTGACACACGAACACCCTGCCATAGCCACAGTACTGAGCATGAATGCACCACCATAACCTCATCTCCCTCTCTCTCCCCTTCCTTCCATTGTTATTATGACTGCCCTAGTTGTCACTACCCATCTCATATACTGTAGATATTTTTGATATTATACTCACACTCAAGCCCCCCTCAAAAGGTGAAAGTTAACACAGGGAATTCCTAGATTAGGGTTAGATTAGGGTCAAGGAAAGCATTATCTCAATATTGTATCTCACTATCTTTCTTTCATTCCATTTTTAACATGTACTTTTTTATTAAAATGACTTGACCACAAGTGCTCTCTCAGTAATGCGACTTAATGTATCCATAAAAGCACTGTCTAATTGAATGTTTGATTTTATATTACTGTACAACTGTATTTTTAAGGCAGGGATGCTAGCCCGCTACGCTCCGAAGGGAAACGGGTTTGCAGCGTCACCGCGAGTGCCTGTCTTATCAGACGGACGGCCAGACCGTTACCCCCCCACGGGCCTATTTGGCCTCCGACACTGTGGTCAGGACACCAAATAGGAAGGGAGAGAATTTGAGAGATAATGATGATGGGCTTTTGGACCCACTTTTTACTGCATGCACAGCTTATTTCATCAGCAGCAGCCTTCTTGGTTAGCGCCTCCGGGCGGTTATTTCAGGCCAAGAAGACCAGGCCCCTATCTAAATGAATAGGTAAAGAGCCATAACTGCACTTCAATGGTCACCGGGACGTATACATGGCATGTGTACAATCACATGCCATGTATACTAACTTAAAGCAGCCTGTCTCCTCTAAATAATGTCTCTGGTGCTTC
>JAODUH010004485.1:0-10679 GCA_027564835.1 Typhlichthys subterraneus | reverse complement strand
TTACACTATAGGACTACAATACAACATCTGATGAGTATATATGTTCAAGGATTAGGGCATTGTGTAAAAAAAAAAAAAAAATTATGCATTTTATTGTGAAAGTCAGAAATTTCGAAATACTTTGGCCGTATACAACTTCAGATGAATAAATAAGTGTTCATAAATGTGCTTATTTATGTTATTATTTTATTAATATATGTACTAAACTATAGTTTAAGTCTAATAATTAAATTTTCTCTCAAGAAGAAACTGATTGACAGGTGTCCGATGCCGAACGATGACGCCACTTGAAATCCCCTGGATTTAGCCAGAGCTGTGATTGGCTGTGATTGCTTATTACTGAACTAGGTAAGCTACGATGAGTAGTTTACCTAGTTCACCTACCTTACCTAGCCAACGCTTTAAGCGTTGGCTAACTATCAATACATTCCTACTTGACAAGCAAGGTATTTTGATTGACATGCATAAAGACCAACTACCTAACTCGATGATGCAAGTAAACATAAAACCTACAATGAGGGATTAATTGGAAAACTAAACAACAGGACTCTGGCTGTTTACAGGTCTTGTAAATCTGTAAAATACTGCTTAAAAAAAAAGTTAAATTTTATATTAGAAAAGAAAGCAGTGCACTAGCGTCGCACCGGAAAGTATGGATACATACAGTACTTGCGAGAATGACAATGCTAACAGCCAATTGTGATCAACATCATTACATCAGAAAAATCAGAAAGTCCTGTGTCGAGCTTACTTATATGCATCATACCTTCAGCACAAAGTTGCTTATAGTGCTAATGGACGAAAGAGGCTAAGATGGTTCATGGAGAGGCTAAACCTAGCAAAATAGTTCCAGGAAGTGCTTGGTAGGTAATATGAATATATATAATATATATAAACATATATATAATTTTTTTTAGTAATTAGTAGTCAATAAATGCACCTATGCACATTTAAAATATAATTTATATGATACTTTTAGTATTTAGGGAACTATTTTGAGGCTACGTTGCTGTGAAAAAATTAACAGAGATGACGCAGTTCTCTCTTTACATGGCTCTGGCAGCGGGAGATGACACAACTCTCTCTCTACATGGCTCTGGCTGAGACTAAGGTTGAGACTGAGACTTGGATTTAGTATAATCAGACCCAAAATTCACTTTGATAATATGGCCACTGCCTCCTACTGGGTGGCGAGCTCTTGTTGATTATGTTGGACAGTGTTGAACCAATCAGCAGTGGTACAAATGTTTTAATTGCCTCATCTAGCTCTACCACTATATTTCTCTCTAGAATTCAACGTCATCTCACTAAACCACCCTGATTGGACCGCCAGAAGGATGGCTGTGTAAATGTTAACTTTCAGGGGTTATTAAATCAGGGTTGACAAACTCTGCCTGCCTAAATTGGTGTTAAACGGTACTACGACTGTGATGAAGAAGTTGGTTAGTTAGTTGAGTCAGTGTTAACTTTGTTTGAGTTTGTGCGCATTCGGCAACACAGGCCGAGTGTTTGTGTAAACAGGCTCATGCTCCGCAAATCCTTCCCCGTGTTCGCAAATTGAAACTATGCATTTTTTTTTTTGTTATAGCTTTTGCCAGTTACCTGAGAATACACAAAAAGTCTATTTGATCTGTAGAGCACTTAATGTCCGGGGAACACAACAAATGCATACAGTAGCATTTCTTGCGTGCATGCATTAGGCATACTGTACTGGACCCATCAATTAGCGGTATAGAACTAATCTTTCGACAAAGCAGGGCACAAATCGACAGAACAC
Source organism: Typhlichthys subterraneus (assembly GCA_027564835.1). Taxonomy (NCBI): domain Eukaryota; kingdom Metazoa; phylum Chordata; class Actinopteri; order Percopsiformes; family Amblyopsidae; genus Typhlichthys; species Typhlichthys subterraneus. The sequence goes on along the minus strand of JAODUH010004485.1, from coordinate 8,902 downwards.
CAGATGATTTTTAGGTGCAGTGCTTATATAAGGTATCATCTAGTTAACCACAAAGACAAACTGCTCGGAGCAGGTTGCAGCGTAAATTGGCAATAACAGCATACCACACGCAAAACCTCACCTTTTGTAGTATGGGTTACTCTAGAAGTTACACCCGACATCACAAAGTTACTCCAGAAGTAACTGTGTAGTATAGGCCACTGGTTTTTGGTTAAGAAGCAGTGGTATTTGTTTTGTTTGGAAGCCGTGGTGTTTGTTTTGTTTGGAAGCCGTGGTGTTTGTTTGGTTCTGAAGCTGTGGTGTTGGTTTGGTTCTGAAGCCGTGGTGTTTGTTTGGTTCAGAAGCCGTGGGGTTGGTTTGGTTCTGAAGCCGTGGTGTTTGTTTGGTTTGGAAGCTGTGGTGTTTTTTTGGTTCAGAAGCTGTGGTGTTTCTTTGGTTCAGAAGCTGAGGTGTTTGTTTGGTTCGGAAGCTGAGGTGTTTGTTTGGTTTGGAAGCTGAGGTGTTTTTTTGGTTTGGAAGTTGTGGTGTTTGTTTGGTTTGGAAGCTGAGGTGTTTGTTTTGTTTGGAAGCTGAGGTGTTTGTTTGGTTCGGAAGCTGAGGTGTTTTTTTGGTTTGGAAGCTGAGGTGTTTTTTTGGTTTGGAAGTTGTGGTGTTTGTTTTGTTTGGAAGCTGAGGTGTTTGTTTTGTTTGGAAGCCGTGGTGCTTGTTTGGTTCAGAAGCCGTGGTGTTGGTTAGGTTCTGAAGCCGTGGTGTTTGTTTGGTTCTGAAGCCATGGGGTTGGTTTGGTTCTGAAGCCGTGGTGTTTGTTTGGTTCGGAAGCTGTGGTGTTTTTTTGGTTCAGAAGCTGTGGTGTTTCTTTGGTTCAGAAGCTGAGGTGTTTGTTTGGTACGGAAGCTGAGGTGTTTGTTTGGTTTGGAAGCCGTGGTGTTTGTTTGGTTTGGAAGCTGTGGTGTTTGTTTGGGGATGTTTAAGGGATCTTGAAGATTTCTTCCCCAATCGATATTGGCATGATACATGCACATACACACACACACAATTATGTGTGTTTACTCCAACAGTTTTGGAACCAGAGGAGTTTTTACATTCGGTTATGTGCACACAGTCTCTCTGCCCACACGAGTACACAAAAAGTATAAGTAAAAGTAAACTAAATAATCAGCTTGCATCTCATGCATTTATTAAAAATGTATCAATTTAAATGATTACAGTTTAGTTTTAATGGATCACTGAATGGGAAACCAAAATCAACATATTTAGTACTTCCATGTAAGCAGGAACCTTTCACATTGCATGGCAAGATCAGTAGGCTAGTGCACCTGTGCTCTGCTCTGCAACACTCAACCTAGAAACCACATGCATCACTGAATCAGACCTAAGTAAGTAATCAAAAGCATCACAATAGACGTTTATTCACACCGGTGTAAAAAAATAAAAAAGATTGTTGCATCGTAAACAAATTAATATGAAATGGGTCAAAGCTATGAAAAAATAAAATACCAGTAACGGGTGTGAATGGCTCGTCACTGCGGACAAACTTAGAACCCCGAAAGTTACACCTCGCCGACCAGGACACGGAGCAATAGCGTAGCGGGAAGCAAGGCGGTTAAGATGGCTGCCTGCTTCAGTTGCACACTCGCGTTAAATATACTGTTGCCGGTGGTGGTGGGGATGGTGGTCGGGCAGACGAAGGAGCTGTCGCTGTCGTTGCCCACGGACGTGTACGAGACGAAGCCCGGCTGGTTGGTGGTGATCTTGCTATTGATCCAGTCCTGGTAGCTGGACACGCGCGTGTAGACCCCAGGGAGGCTGGGCAGACCGCAGCCAAGACCGTAGCTCACGACGCCCGCTTGAATCCACACCGATCCGCTCTTGACCACCATGGGGCCGCCTGAGTCTCCCTGGGGGGCACACAGTTGATTGACGTGTGATTTAAAGCTGGAATATATGATGTTCTATGCATTATTACAGCAGCCAGCAACTCTCTATGTAAAGATACAGTAGTAATTGTGTCCTGAGCAGAGAATGACACATTCCCTCTTGTGTGTGTTGTAAATTTAGCTTCTCTGTTCTTTGTTTACATAGCCAGCTGCACATCTCTCTTCTGAGAGACAGGAGGCCTTTAGTTGTGTGTGTGGCCCACAAATAATTTGTTTTGGTCTGAGATGCTTGTGCTGTAGTTCCACATCTAGTGACAGACAACACACTGGCAGTGGTTTTTGTAGCTCAGCTGATGAAAACGCCAACTCACAAGTCACGAGTGAGGTGTTTGTGGATCGCAAATCACATTTGTAAATCATGGAATATTTGTGGCTCATGGTACTTGAATTTACAAATCATATAATTCAATACTGGAGACATTTTTCTCTCCAAACAAAATAACTCTTGCTTTACAGTAAAAAAGTAAAGATACAGTTTCAATGACAACGGGAGAAGATCGGGACTGTCCACCAAGCCCAGCCAGAGCCACAGAAACAGTCAGAAGTTCACCTGGCAGGAGTCCTTTCCTCCCTCAGACACACCGGCACACAACATGCTAGGGAAGATGCTGACGGACATCTCTGTATTGAGGTCGCACTCGCACTGTTTGTTTCCCACGATGGGAATGTCCACCTCTTGCAGACTGGCATTTGAGGGAAGACCAACTATGGGAGAGAGATGTCCAACATAATTCATGTTTTGTTAACGTCAGTGGGGTCTTTTTCCATATCTCTCTTTCTCTCTATCACTTTCCTATGTACCCTGATATCTATATATTTATAGATATCATCTTTGTTGATGTGAGCGGTGTTCGCCACTTTGTTTATTTTACTATTTACGGAGCAGGGCTGTGTAGAAGTACCAGAATTTTTTTTTTTTTTTAACACAAAGTGTATTAGCTTACATTTAGCTTGAAATAGCTGACCATACCTTTAATATGCATTGTATTTACTGCACCATGTATTACTAATCAATATAATTGTACGTAATGATTTATTCTGGGACCTGTTCACTAACCGTCGGACGCGATCGTTCCCCAGCCAGTGATCCAGGTGTCTGTCCCACTGTTGAAGGTGCTGCCATTTGCTGCCAGGCAAACCGGCTGGATATACACAGTGAAGTTCACTGGGGCGGAGAGCTGTAGAAGACAGATGTCGTAGCCGATGGCAGCGTCAGAGTAATTCTCGTTGCAGATAATCTGGGTGACGTTCCGAGCCACCTCGTTGGGGTTCGGCCCGCTCTGGGTTTGACGACCCAAGAACACAATCAGATCAGTAGTGTCATTCCTGGGAGGAAGAGAGATGGTTGAGGTTACTGGTTAACATTTTTATTGTTTCAGCAAGCACACATAACATCATACAGCCAGATTACCCTTAAGTAGATATGAATTTGACAAAAAAGTTGAAAAACTGTTAATAATAATTAACTAACAATTAATTAACAGTTAATTTACTGTTAATTAATAAGGAGCCCCTTACACTGAAAAGCAGTGTGCCGCGGTGAGCACCCATTGGCTGTTGATGAGGGACCCTCCGCAGAAGTGGTACTCCTTGAAGAGGCTGACCTGCCACGGCCAGGTGCCTGGAGCGGCCCCGGTGCCGCCCACGATCTTGGTGTTCAGAGAAGCCTTGCCGCACACTGACCCAGCACACACACACGTGTGATTTACGATTCAAGTCAAGATATGATGATTCAATTCATGATTTGATTATAGATTGAATTCAAGATTAATAATAATTAATTCGATTTTGTAGGATCTCTTTTCGGCCAGAGATTTGTGGCTTTGTTCATTGTCATGAATCAACATCTTTTTTTTTTTTTAGTTAATAATTTACTATATTATCATTATTATTATTATTATTATTATTAATATTAATAAATATGGTAACTGCTCACTAGGGAATAGCTATGCTATGGTATCTTTAGCATTGTTAGTGTTTTGGGAGTGTAAATCCTTTGCTTTAACAGTAAGTTTGCATTGCTTACCACCCAGCTGTGAATGACACTCTGAAAAATAAGAAGGAAAAAATCAAATATGAGAACAAAGAGGCTTTAAAAAAAAGTTTCACACTTGATTTCATAGCTTTCAAATCTTACTTTGCGTGGTCTGAGAAATTGGACAAACTAGTTTAGCTGGTTCTACTACAAAGCTATCATTTTTATTTAATCTTGTTTCCTTTTGTTATGTGGCGTTATCTTCAGATCTTAGCACTCTATTATACTCATTGTCAGTGACTGAATGTTGATCTCAGTAGCAGTGACCACAAACATCTTTTGAAAAGTCTGAGAATTGCATTATCATATAGCGTTTAGTGACATATGTACCATTTTGGCTCCCCGAGATCATTCTTTGCTACCAGGTCAAAACTTAACTTATTAACTTAACTTTCCAGAAGAGATCTGCAAACTATCTTGTTTTTAAATCACATTTAAAAATCGCCTTATATTACTCTAAAATGGCATTTCATTGGTTTTATAGATTTTTTTTTTTTTTATGATGGTATTTGTTTTTATGGCTTTTAGTTTGCTATTTATGTTTGAAATATACAATTTAACATTGCATACTGCATGATGTAACTGTAATTGGAAAGATGCTATATAAATAAAATGTAGTATTTATTTATTGTTCATTTATGTTGTTTAATTGGTAGTTACACATTTTCAGGTTATTAAAAATGTTACGCCTGGGATAAAATGATGTCCTGCACAATAAGGGGAAAACAGTCTTCTCTGTGGATTCTACCACCGAATCAGTTAATGTCGGTTACCAAGGAATGACTGTGGGTGTCTGTGAATGTCTGTTGTGGGCATAAATGCAGATTTTAGCAGGTTAAAACAGACTTTGTTGTTGCACCAATACAATCACAATAGTTTAGGTAAATTGGCCATTTCTACAAGTATAATTTCATGTTGTCCTTTTTAAAAAAAAAAAGTGAATTAATGAATAACTGAATTTAAGTGAATGAATACAAATTAACATCCCTAAGTAATATTTAATATAATATAATTTATTCATGTTTTATTTTACTTATATATATTGTCTCTGTGTATGTATGTGTATATATATATATATATTAAATATTACTTATCGCAATTGCTTATGATTATGATTGCTTATTTTCAAATAAATACAAATAATATACATGTCTATATTTTTATTAATGTATTTTATTCTTTTTATTGTTATTATATTTTTTTAAATACATAGTTCATATACTAGTTCACACTAAGAATCCAATACTGCAGTTAAGAATATTTTTCTTACCTTCATATAGCATTAACGAGAGGCTTACCACACACAGGAACTTATAAAAAGCCATTTCAGCACTGAGTGTTCACCTTTGTCATTGTGCGTTTATATGTCACCTGAAGCCGGGCTCCTCCCATGCCCCTGACATTCTGATGGTTTGTACTCGATGGGATAGAAACTCAGCCAGTGCTGGTATTGCATGCTACACACAAGCGCCTGTGTATACATGTATACTTGGGTTGCAACTGAAGGACCTACGTGTATTCGATCTAAACTGTTTGGTACACAGCCTTTGGTTCATAACATGCACTGTATTGTATTCAAATACTACCCATATTTTCTGCCATGCTGCTCCCACCAGAGCTGCCACAGGAGCAGGATGGTCTAGTGGTCTGGGTGTTTGGCTCCTAGCTGAAAGGTTGTGGGGTCAAACCCCGGTGTTGACCTACCTGTAAGCATCCTTGAGCAAGATGCCTAACCCCTAACTACTCCCGGTGGTTAGTCTCACCTTGCATGGCAGCAATCGCCATCTGTGTATGAATGTGTGTGTGAATATGAGGCAAAATACTGTAAAGCGCATTGAGTGGCTGAAAGGTTAGAAAAGCGTTATATAAATGCATCCATTTACCTTATTTTGGAGCATATACACGAAGAACCTAATTGATGAAGCTCAAAGTGTAGCTGCACCCCAGGTCTGAGCCTGACTCCACCTTTAAAGGTGGAGTTGAGTGAGGGGAGTGGGCGGGGCTGAGAGGGAGACCCACATTAACATTTCAATGCGATGACGTGCTGGGAAATTAACCTGGTACGGGGCAGACTTTATTGTCAGGCTTAGCATGTTATTGCATAACAAGAGTTCCTGTATACACTGGCCTAAAGGGAAATAAAATATGTTCTTACTTACTTCTGGCATGTTGCCATATTGCCCTGCCCTGATCAGAAAAAAATAATTAGTTTACAGAAAATCTACTTTTTGTAGATTCTATTACCACCACTTTCCTTTTTCATCTAATTACACAAGATACACAAGTCATAATATGTTTATAAACTACAGACAAAAAGTAAGGACATTTGTGAACACTTGGGGGGTCATCTTGGGGGTGCTGTTATCCAAGACCACCAAAAAACACCAAACGAGTCAACAGCAAAGAAAAGCTGTTTGGCATTGTCAGAGATTTGGCTAACTTTTTATCGGCGAAACCCACATACTCAGCAGATGTGGCACAATTTAAACGGAAAATAATGAGGCATTTCAATGGTATTGGACTTATTGCCAATAAGCATTGTTACAACAAAAAAATAATTTACCAAACACAAATTTATTAATTCTGAATCTGCAATACATACATACATACTATTAAATGTTTTTGAAAAAGCCCCCAAAATTGTAAAGGTCTTCATTGTGGTGGCAGCAAATGTGGTATTTCTACAACAACTGCATCCATTTCTTTGAGGAGATATCACCTCTACAACATCTTTATACATTCTGAATTCTTTAGAAAGAGAAAAACTTGACATTGTGCTGTATGCATTAGTTAATACTCATCTTGTCACTTGTAGTCCAAGACTGAGATTATCCTGGATGTGCCCTTCAGTCATTATTTGTTGGAAAGGATTTGCATCCCGCCAGTTAAAGATACAGTCAGTTATTGTAAGCTAATTGTAAGATAAACAAAAAATTCACCAATTAAGTTATATCACTAACTTACCATTCAGGCCGGTAAACCTAGTGTGTTGGCAATCAGCATTGTAGTTAGTAACGCGCATCGTTTAGGTGTGACTAAGGCATCTTGAAAACAACTTTAATCAAAAACGACAATGGCGGGTCCTACCGTGGTTAATCTAGTAACCTAGATAGCAGTCTAGATCATGCCTATTCAATTAACCCCCCATGTGGCCCGAGAGGGGATTGCACCCTTGAACATTATTATAGACTCTTTCAACAGTATTTCCATTATACCAATAATCTTATCAATATTTCATTTATTCAACAGCTTTACAGCCAAGACATCATGACAGCCAGTTTGTAATGTAGTATTCCAGACCTAATAATCATCGCAATTAAATTAGTCTGAGTGACAAGGCCATAGTGTGTGCACAAAGCTCACATGTCATTTCAGCTGTAGAGCACTGCATGCATGTGGGCGGGACTGCCACTACTTGCATTTATTTTGTGCAAAAGACCATATGCCAGAGATATATGAAATTAGTGCCTATAGGGCCTATACTTCTATTGAATAAATCACCATTGACTTGACTGTGTTTAACAAGCTGCAGGGTGGATGCTCTCGTTGTTTCGCACACAGATGCGCACACCGATACCGAAATTTGACATCGACTGATTTTATGTGAATTGGTAGGCTAGTCCTACCAATTTTCAATTATTATTTTTCTTTCCTTCACTGACTAACTCTAATACAATAAAGTAAAAATGTTTATTTTAGCCTTAGGTACTGTTCTCAAATAGATAGATTGGCGGTATCCTCTGGTCAGATGTTCACAGTATGCTAACCGGCTATATCCACCTTTTCCTTGGAAAACTATGTTTTATTTCGCAGCTAGCCTTTTACCGGAAGCCGTTTGAGCGTTTTAAGTCCTGCACCCAACTTGTGGCTGGCGGCTGCTTTCATTTCAGTTTCTCCAAATTAAGGGATTTAAATATGTGCTCTACTATGAAAATCTACATAATTAATTGGCTTAACTTTACAGTAAGATAAACTTTAAAAGTCTCCCTCATGGACGAAGATTACTGTAAGAACGATCTCCTATCTACTTGGTAATGTTTGCTAATGTTGTTGGTTATGTTGGCGCCAGACAGAAAGACAGCTATAACATCTCAGAAATATGTAATGACTATGGATGGGCAAATTGATACTGCGGCATCGATACATCGATACTAACTAGCTACTCTTTTTTAAATGTATCGATAATACTACAAAACGTGTGTTTGCATCACTTACCAACGTCAGAGACCGTAACCTCCATACTGCGCGGTTTTCGTATGCTTTGGTTATTCTCAGGTCAAAGTTTTTCACAGACATGTAAAACGGGCCATGTACTACATGTACATGTACATTTAACTGCCACTTGTCACATGACTATGGAAAACTGTGTGAGGTGAGAATCAGGCGCCCCTTGCAACACAATCATGTGCACTCGTAAACAAGGAAACGTGTGAAAGGTGTGGTGTGGTGCTATTTGTAGGCATAAGGTTACTTGGAAATATACATTAACAAATTAAGTATTTCAGTAAATGAAATGCCAAGATACAGTATTTATGTTTTCCTGAAAGTAGTTGTGTGTTTTTTGAACTGTAAATTGAATTATATGACACCCTTGCTAGTGATAATATTTTAATATTGACAAAATTACTGTTACAGTATCGTATCGGCATTGTTAAAATTACCACAAAAAGTATTGATCCCCATCCCTATTATAATAATAATAATAATAATAATAATAATAATAAACTTCTGCTACGGCAGATGCTGCAGCCCTTCGGGCCCGTCGGTACCTTGCAACCGCCTCCAGAGTCTTCCCGGACAACATATCCCGAAAGGCCTCTTTCTTCAGTCGGACGGCTTCCCTGACCACTGAGGGGACTATGGAGCGAGAGATTGGCCGGAGAATCGGAGCAGCGGGAGCGATATTGCAATCGCTTTACCGCACCGTGGT
>JAODUH010004484.1:0-10680 GCA_027564835.1 Typhlichthys subterraneus | reverse complement strand
CGTTTACATCCATCCCGACCCCCACCCCACCACCAACCTTGCCCCCACACCCCCCCCCCCCCCCCTTCAGGCAAGGCTCACAACAGACCACAGCTGCTGCTGGTAAAAGACAGTTCAGCTCAATGTAACACAGTGCATCTCACTCGGCTCTTGTGTGAACCACAGTTGTGGCTCTCACAAAAGGACCATCACCAAGGGGTCACGGTGTGCTTTCAGGCAGGCTGTGGGAAGGCTTTCAAGGTTACTACATTATTATTATTATTATTATTATTATTATTATTATATGCTTCTATTGTTTGTGTACATGCCACTCCTTCACCACTGCTGAGTGGCGAGCGCTCATCTGTACTCATCTACATACATTGCTCACAAACATTTTTGCATCCCTTCACCTATATATGCCATTATTTGGGGTTACAGGGCGGTTATGGGTGTTCACGGGTAGAACATTTGAGAAGCCGACTGTAAAATAAGCAGGGAAACAATAGTGTATTATATTACTTGTAATGGAAAGTCAATTTAACACTGAACAACAGCTGCCCAATGTTTTCTTCCCTTACACTATACAGCATATGACCACTTCCTCTTTCCTCTGTTTGGATGAACAGGCATCAAACAAGCCACAGTGTATTTGAGAGACACAAAGGCAATCTCCTCAATCAAAGGGAAAATAGCTGTGAGTGTTCCCATCCCGGTAGAACCCCAGGATGAGGGATAGGTGGGGTGAGAGACAAGATGGATGTCGCTGTTCTACAGCTTGCTGGGCAACAGCTTGGCACACCCAAAACACACTTAGTGTTGAGACCGCGCTGATCGTGGCAAATAAACATCTGGCGGAAAAAAAGGAAAGAAAGAAATGGAAACAAGAAAGCTGGCTCATTGGGCGGAGAAAACAAAACAAAGCAAACCTGAAAGCGTGCTCTGCTTCACCAAGAGGTCAGATAGCCTTTTATCGACCGCAAGAAAGAAAATGACGTCAAAAAGACTATGCGAAGCAGTCGACCCCGCCCCCCCCACCCCGGTGAGAAGGCCTCATTGTCTTGTGAGCGGTGGTCTGCAAACACACACGTCCCTGGGCAGAAACAGGCATGTGGTGTCGGCATGGCTAAAGCAGAAATCGAGGCAGGAATAAAAAGCACACACACACACACAAAGAAAAATGAGCATCCCTATGAGAATGGCCGGCTAAAAATACATCCTCTCCACCTCTCCAAGGTCACTCTGTTATCTTGATCTGATTGGAACAGCAGTCACTGCCGTCTTCCTCTCAAGGTACACTAACAAGTCAGCATTGCTCTAAAAGACCCCCACACACACACACACACACACACACACACACCCAGTACATCGCCTCATAGCAGAGAGTGGTGATTTGCCAAGATGGATCTCACCTTCCAGTGATTCATATCACTTTAGCATTTGTTTACAGTGGAAAAGAATGCCCTCAACTTGGACGTTGAGCACATTGTGCAGCACCCTGGCTTGTTTAAGTCCCAGCAGATGACTGCAACATTAAAGTTATGGTGATGCACCGCTGTGTAAATATTGACACGGATCAAATCTGCATGCTGTGGGAACAGAAATCAGCATAGCTTGAGTCTGACATGAAGGAAAAAGCTCAACCTCATTTGACTATGTGCTCATGCAATGCCGACCCCCCAACCCAACCCTAACCCAACACAAACCCCTCACAAACACGGGCACTCAAGCGCTGTACTGTATATGGCGAGCCCAGACATAAGCTCACACAGCATCATAGTATCACAGGGTGATTTGCAGGTGTTGCACAGAAACGCAGTGCCTACGCAGCGCTGGCGTGAGTCACGCAGTGCAGCCTGTGGAAGTTGGGGAAGGGGGAGGGGGATGTGGGGGGGGGATTTCTGCGTGCTGAGTCAGCCATGCAAATTCACTCCTCTGCTGCGAAAGGAACAACCTTGCATGTTTTTCAAAAAGGGGGAAAACATATCTGTGTTCTCTCAAAACCACCCGCCCATTTTTGTTTTTATTGGAGGTGGCAGCGCAACTATGTATGCCATAGTTCTCTTTTTACAAAACTGGGGATTTACTCCTTGTTAAATAGGTGACTTGTGTTTCACAAATTTATGTTTAGAGAATTTTTTTTCAACTTGTTTTGTACTTCACAGCAAATATTCCCACTGTGTGCATGCGTGGCATGACTCAGAGAAGCCTAACACACACACACACACACACACACACACACACACACACTAGAACAGCAGGTTTTCATGAAAGTAGTACTGTATGGAGTAGAGTCTCATTAACATAACACTGTATGACATTGTGTAACATGACACATCAACTACTGGTGTTGTATTTTGGATATTTGAAGGATGTATGTCAAAAAGAAGCTCAAGTTATGATGATACATTTTTGTAACTTTCTTTAGTTACAAATTACAACAGGCCTACTCACAAAACAAACAAGCTCTAGACATATATGCTATATACACCCACGCAGAGTATTTCTCTCAACCTCAACATAACAAAGCTAACGTCCCTGCATGTGTGGAGTGTCCCGTAGTCGAAGCAAAGTTTATGCATTCTAAGAAACCATTAGTCAGCCGCCCCCATATGGCTTTGCTGGCCGATCAACATGAGCGCGCAGCTGTCGTGTGTGCATGCTATGTTCGAGCTACGTCGACGGCACAAATAAACCATGTAAATAATAAATGTAGAGAGGGGGGCTACACAGATGTTTCAGCAGCGCTAAAAGGAGAGCACAACCGGATATGTGACATGAAACTCAAACCAAAACGGGAAGCAAGCTGCGCAAGACCTGCCCTGCAGCAGGCCTACTACACAACAACACAATTGACACCACCACTTTCTAAAAAACGGGCCTTGATTCCTAAAATGTCACGACGTCAGCGTCGTGCTGAATGGATACGTGGTGTTGATAGAATACGAGATGGAAAGCTTGGCATTGAAATAATAGCAACCCAGCAGCGACCTGGGCAATAGAGAAAGATTCATGGACAAGCGGCAGAATTCTGTCAGACTCCTGGCAACGTGAGAGGACACCTGGAGGTAATGTAAGCAGCATCCCCTCCCTCCCTCCTCCCCTCCCCCTCGCATAGCCTCGCTGTCTCTCTCCGTTTCGCAGTTTCCCCTCAGTCTGTCTCTCCATTCTCCCTTTCCCAAGCTCATGTCGTCCGCATGACTCATCGCCAGTGACTTAATCACTGTGAGTGGGCAACGACGGGCACCGCCGTCACCAAAGGCTCACGCAAAAGCATGACACACGAACGCCACTGCTCTGCTTCCCCCTGCTGTTTGAGGTGTCAAATTGCATTGATATGAAGCCGCATGGCAAGCACGTGGAGGCGTGTTGTCGACTTGTATAGCCTATAGCCTATATTACACACCTTCTAACGAGAATAAAAAAGTCCCCCGGTTGATGAGGAATTAAATTAATATGACCCCTACCTTTCAGCCCAGATATTGTCGGCTATATGTTGTAAGATTGCTTCTCACCAAAAGATAGGTTGCAGATCACAGGCATGCATGGCAACGATTCGCCTTTATGGTCCAAATACATGCAATAGGTCTATAAAAAATATGTTTTATATTTAAAAAAGTGCAATCCCCACACAAGTCGTCTCATTGCTGTGTCACAAGCATCAAAAACACACTTTAGTGGCAAGCTACTTAACCTATACACGTGAGTATTGCTGTTGTACGTTATTTTTTACATTTGTGTCCAAACACTTACAGACTGAGCCCAGAGAGAACGAGATCATTAATAAAAGAGATGAAAATACCAATAATGTCATAAATGTCTTCTACCATTGCCATATGTGGTTTTACCTGTGCTTGTCTGCCATGGTACATGCCATGTTTGTTTACATAGGTTGAGGCTGAGTGCAGATTGCTGACTGCATGCCTTTTCAGAGCCTTGTATCCCTCCCTCTATCTCACATCCTGACCCATCCTCCACCATGTATGAGTCAGAGAGGACTAGTTTGTTCGTGCCTGAGAGGTAAACCATAGGCAACAAGAAAGTTCTATTACTTTTTTTTAAATATAGCTTAGGCCTATATTTTCTGTAACATCTTCCCTCCCATATCAACATCTTTCAAGGGATTGTTTACTTTTGCGAATTAGGCTATGCTGCTATAAAATCACCTCTCCCATATGAATGACAAACTTAAATATTAAGGGGAGTGGAGTGGAGGTTATCGAATTCCTCTTCCCATCACCTCATGACCCCATCGCCCCATTACTGTTACTGTTTTTAAACATAATAGGCTACGTGTTTAAGATTTAGAGTGGAATTCCCCTTTCACATTTACATCGCATGAGGTAACCGCCAAATTCATTGCCTGACACGCCTATAGTGATAACACCATTGGCTATACATCCGTTTCTCCCCCACCCATTTTGCTCCATGCAGTTGGCTGAACTGTGAAACTAAAACGCACTAACTAACCTATAATGGGCCATACTAATTATACAAATTAGGCTAAAATAGGCATATAGAGCTAAGTAATTTTTTAAGTTATATTTATAGCCTAGGCATATATGCCAATGTTTTCTATTCTTTCTGACCAGTTAGAAGATAATAAAGGGGCGTCAATCTGCAAAATAGACAAATTGGCAAAAGGAGCGTTAGTAAATCATAAAGACATGACTGATGAGAACAATGATCAATCAAAGTCAGGAGGCATGGCGAGGGAGCGGCTCTGCTGGCCGTGTAGGCCCACATTGTGGGAAACTGTGACGTCGACGTTCTTTTTTAATATAGTTTATGCTTCTTTGCCTGCCTCCACGGTTATGGTCACGCATGGGTTCCATTTTAATATGTTACTGTAGGCTATTGGTTTAAAGAACTGGGCAGTGGTTTTAAAGCCATAACGCATCTTGCTAACAATTATGCTATATCCCCGTTTTCCTTTGTATTATACTGACATATTTGCAGGCCTACATTTAGTAAGAAAACACAATTAGCCTAGAATTTATTATATTAACAATTTTAACATGAAAGCACACTTTTTGTATACTATCGCTCACCACTAAACATCGGAATGAATATTTGACACACAAGAGCCAGCAGGTAAAAAAATCCCCATTGAAATAAAAAGGTATAATAATAAAAAAAAATAAAAAACATTTCGGCCCGAATAACGTACTGTATCCGCGAAAGCACACGGTTGGTCAAAGAGGCTCTCAGTGCTTTCATAAAATGTGTTGAACATCGTCTACCAAATAGCCTACATACATTCAATTCGCAGAGAAGATCTATCAAAAGTCCCGTTGTGGGTAAGGCTACTCTTGTTCCACCTGCCTGAAATGTAGTAGGGCAGGCTATAGGCTATTACGCACACGTGAGTTTATTGTGCAGTGCATTTAACAGCCACTAGAGGGCAGTGTTGTTTTAAGATCCGACGCCGAGTCACTTGTCTTGCAATCATCCTGAATTTGAGGTCAACACACATCAGCCCTGACAGCGACCTAACCGACGAGCACTGCTCAGCCATGAAGGAGCCAGGAGTGGGGACATAATGTGATTGTAAATGTAGGCCTATGTTGTGATGGGATAAGAATGCCAGAGTAATACTTCTACATAACCGCATTATAATATAATGACATCTTCCCCTATACAGCGCATCAACATAATAATGTAACTGGGTCCATAATTAGTGTCTTTTCTCTGCACAGGACATTGGTTAAAACCATCTTGTGCGTCTATTGCATTTATAGCATGGACGCAGTTGTCCGCGCATTAATGAACTTAAGTAGACCGAGGTCCAAATACAGTAGGCCAGGCCTATATATGGCACGTATCCATAAATAGCCGATTCACAGTAAAGCTAATATGTATGTGAGCCGCGCAAGGGAGGAAGCTCTGACCCGTGGCAGTCGTCTACCTCGCATGTTATCGGCCAAGTGAGTCATCAGCGGCACGTCAACATCACTGAGGCTCCTCCTGCCAATCTTCCTTTGCGTTTTTAATCCCCCACTTGGCTCATTTGAGCGCCCCTCCCTTATCTACCCCTCGCTCTCCACTCTCTCATGTCTCTTTCCCTCTTCGTATTTCTTTACGCTTTCTCTCTCTCTCTCTCGCTCTCCCCCACGCTTTCTCTGTGTCTCCCCCTCCCCCATGTTCATTCTCTTTCGTTCTGTTGAAATTTGGAAGTCTGCCAACATGTGTGTATGTGTGCACCATGGCATGAGCTTGCATGCGTGTCTGTGTGCGTGTGTGTGTATGTGCGTGCGCGCGTATTCACAGCTTTTAAGGACAACATGTTTTCGAGAATTGCATTCCATTGATGACAGGCAGCCACAGAACAGTGCGCGCGCCCGCGCGTGCACGTGCGCGAGCGCATGGTTTTAAAAGAGTGAGACAGCGTCGTTGGACGGGTGTTGTCTTACATGCAACAACAGCGTGTTGCAGAAAGAGGCAGTTTCAACCAATTTATTAATCCTTTTAGGCTATGTTCCCTGTTCAGAAATGCAAATTGAATCAATCTGAGTCTGACTTTTAAGACTTTCAAGTGGGATTTAATTAGAAGCTGAGGCACGCGGTTTTAATGAGAGGGGGTGGAGAGAGGGAGGGGGAGAGGAGAGAGGACGGAGGGTAGATGGTGTTGTGATGCTGCTCCTATGGGAACCGGGTGAAGGACGCATACATCCACCACTAAGGCTTCATAAAATGTTGCTTTCAGTCCCGCCATCTGTCTGTCTGTCCCCGTCTCCTTCACCTTGGACTGAGGCTGTTTGAGACCCTGGAGGGGTTGAGGGCAGGCAAACAATGGCCCGTTCACCACACACATAGCAGGAGAACTGACTCACTGTGCCAAACAAGCCACAGCACAACTAACCCACACCAAACCAGATTACTCCAAACCATAGCACAGCTAACCCACACCAAACCAGATTACTCCACACCATAGCACAGCTAACCCACACCAAACCAGATTACTCCACACCATAGCACATCTGACCCACACCAAACAAGATTATGATAAAACAGATACCAAAGTATACCACACATGCAGATAAACCACGAGTAACTACAATCTACACCACATTCAGTTAAACAATACCATACTCACTGCTCGGGTGTGGCTAAACTCCCACCAGTCAAATTACACCAAACTAAACTACAGGACATCTTAGCCAACCAAATCAGATAGGACTAACCAACACTAACCAAATGACTGTAAACCACACCCAACCAAAAGATAGAACACATTAACCTCCCCACATTAAACCACAAGCCTAACGCAGTTTGTCAAATTGTACTAAACCATAGCACTGCGTAAAACAAATGCTAACCATGTTGTGCTACATCTCAATAGCCTTCGTCATACCACTTTGCTATGACAGCAGTGCAGTGTTTCTGCAATTCTCCCATCTCCAAATCTATCTGTTCTTTTGTTGTAGCTGTTATTTACCCGGCCTCTCCCTCCACACATTGAAATCCTCTATCTCTCCTCATCACCCGGCCATCATTTCCCACTCTCTAAGCTGACTGAGCCTCCCAAAGCCATCAGGTCTGATCTAGAGGCGTCGAGTCCGCCGGGCTGAAATGAAAAATGAGGATTCCTCCTAAACTCTCTGTTTTTTTATTCTGTTTTCTTTCTCTCTTTCCATCCATCTCTCCCGAGTCATCCTTCCTTTTCTCCCTAGTCTCTCTCTCTCTCTCTCTCTCTCTTCTTCTGTCTCTCCCTCTTCAACAGGCTTTCTGTTGCCCTCTTCACCTTCCTCTCTCTGTAGCGCTCCACCGTCTTATTCACACATTTCCACAGCTGATCCACACGCCAATTCCTGCCCTTCACTACTAGTCTCACTCCATTCCACATCTTTCTTCGTTCCATCCTTAAAGGTCTTCCTCCACCTCTTCCCTCCTCGGGGCAGCTGCAGTGGCAGGAGCCCAGAAATGTATCAGTTGCCAGCCGACAATTGAACAGAACAGTATGCTGGTAAGGAGTTGATGCCCTACTTACTTGCAATGGTTTCTCAAAAATGGGGTTCCAAGGTGTATTTGGGGAAACGTGAGATGATTTTAAGAATAAAATTAGCCTCTGCACACACACACACACACACACACACACATTTTCACGCAAAGTTACAAGCTACCATCTTTTTGTTGTTGCTGTTGTTGTTGTTGTCAAGGTTCTCAATGTTTGAGAAACGCTGAACATATTTTTGGGTTAATTGTTAATCTAGTGGGTCATGTTGGAATACTGCCTCGTTGATCTACATTTTATGATCGAAGACTAGCTTGGCCATCAATTCTACACAGCCAGATTTGTTTTTCAGCAGTGAACATTTTAAACATGATTTTTGGCCATTATTTAGCATTTGATTTGAACTAACAATAAAAAAAAGGTGCTACCTAACACAATCACAGTGCAAGAGCTGAGAAACGATTTGTTTGGATTGCATTGATGAATACACCAACAATGCCCTTTTCCAAATATGAGCGTATGTGTGTTATCATGTAATAAAACATTGCGTTTGCTTCCAATTTCTTTCCGTTTAAAACCACATAAAGTCATAACAAGAGCCAAATGAGTCCATGTCGGATGTATTAAATACCACAGTGAAAAAGCAATGGCCGTTTTTACCCCCCCACCACCAAAAAATAGCGCTTGGTCCAGGCGACTCAACCCCCCCCCCCCCGCCCTTACCCTCCCCACGCTCTTCCCAGAGCTCTCCCAGGTGGACGTCTTGGGGAGCCGGGGCAGGGCTGCCAGGTGGCAGCTAGGGTGCTAGATGAGCAGGCAGTGCGTAAGGCGCGGGGTGATGGAGTGTGTGAGGTCCGGTCTATCGCTGTCATTAATAACCCAGACGTGTCTGCTGGTGCCTGGCAGCCCCGCGCCCGTGTAGAGCCTCTCCCTGCAGCCAATACCCCCCCCCCCCCCATCCCGCCACACACACACACACACACACCGAGGAGGACAATATGGCTATCTGCTTCACACAAACACGAACACCTTTACCTCCATACAAAGACAGGATTGCATATATTGCAATATACACACAGTCTAAGAGATTCACACATACACACACACACACACACACACACAAACACTACCAATATTATGGCAACAGGGAATGGCCCCATTCTGAAAGTGGGCCTTACCTGAATTGTAATAATAACACAAACAAAAAAGGCCCATTCAGCGGAATTCAAACAGGCTGTGGCATAGTGACGTTTCACCTCACTGTCCCAGAACAGAAGGAGAGGGAAACGAAAGAGAAGGAGAGAAAGACAGAGAGAGAGAGAGAGAGAGAGAGAGAGAGAGAGAGAGAGAGAGAGAGAGAAAGACAGAGAGAGAGAGAGAGAGAGAAAGACAGAGAGAGAGAGAGACATAAAGAAACGTATACGCTTGTCGTTCATGTGGTGCAACTTTTGCCGCTAGCTCGCCCGCGGTTAGGCTAACTCTTTAATAGTCACACACACACTTTATAAATGTTCTCCCTCCATTTGGAAGCAGTTTGGGCTTCACAACGGTCTCCCGACAGTTGAAGCTCATTCAGTGCGTCTGCTTTCATACGTCTCTGGAGCGTTTGAACGTTTGCCATCCAGAGGCTGGTGAACTCACATGACCGGGCCCGCCAGAGAGCCCCCGCGAGCGCGACACGCCTTCTCCTCAACGCTCCTTCAGAGGCAGGAGAGGAGAGGGTCCGGGAGGCGAGGCGAGGCGAGGAGAAGAGATGGAGAGGAGATGAGACAGGAGGAGAGGAGAAGTGAAAAAGGGGAAGATACAGGGAAAATGAGGGGGGAGGAGAGGAACGGAGGGGGGAGGAGCGTAAAGGAACGAGCACACAGCCTCTTCAAGGTTCCAGGGCTCCTATTGATCCGGTCATCTGGTCAGATAGACAGAGAGATCAGCTCACTGAGAGAGAGAGAGAGAGAGAGAGAGAGAGAGAGGGAGAGAGAGAGAGAGGGAGAGGGGAACAGAACAAGGATGTAGGATGGATGGAGAGAATGAGGTAGGTGAAGAAGAAAAGTGCAATGATGCCGTTGAAGTGGGGGTGGGGGCTCCAGTGAGAGACAAATAACAATAGTGTGTGTGTGTGTGTGCGTGCAGGAGAGGAGAGAGGCGAGATAAAGATGGAGATGGATGGGCGAGCGAGGGAGAAGAGCAGAAGAGTGGGGAGGCGCTTTAATGAATTAATGACTGTTTCTCACAACTAGACGCATCCTCTCCGGCACACACGCAGTCCATGAAATAATAAATAAACACATGAATAAGTGAACAGGCCTCCATGAGACGGCACTCTCCGGAGGGGGGGGGGGGTGATGGTATGCAGGAGAGAGAGAGACAGGGAGGATGCGGGCATGGGGCGAGCCTCTCTCTCTCTCTCTCTCTCTCTCTCTCCGGTGATTTGCTTCAACATCAAGCAGCTGGAGGTGCTGAAATATTTAGGGGAGGCGCAGGGAGACGGTGAATGCTAATGGCGGCTCTCCCCCTCCCTCTCCCCCTCCCTCCCTCCCTGTCTGTCTAACTCTCTCGGTCTCACTCGGCTGGCTGCGCCCTGACCACCTGCGGTCGTCCCGTGACCTTGCGTGGCGGCGGGCTGCGAGAGCGGCGAGCGGGGGCCACCGCCACAGCATGCTAACGAGAGAGACACTGCTGGGGGCTTATGGCAGGTTGGCAGACCCCTGGAGTGGGGGGGGGGGGGGGGGGGGGGGTTTAAAAAAATT
>JAODUH010004483.1:0-10680 GCA_027564835.1 Typhlichthys subterraneus | reverse complement strand
CGCCAGCCACCCTCCTGAGAAAACCCATTTTGGCCGCTTGTACCCGTGATCTTGTTCTTTCGGTCATGACCCACCCTCCATGACCATAGGTGAGGGTAGGAACAAAAATTGCCTGGAAGATCGAGAGCTTTGCCTTCCGGTTTAGCTCTCTTTTCGTCACAACGGTGCGGTACCACATCATCTGCAAAAAGCAGTGATGAGATCCCTAGGTCCACTATTGTCGTGTGACATTAATTATTCGTTGTGATTGGTTACACTAGTTTCATTGGGTAGGCTACAAACCTTGAAGCAAATAAAACAAATTTATTCTTCTAAATGTAGTTGGCTGAAATTATGCCGTCGTCTGGAAAATGCCGTTACCTAAACAATACAATACCCATTGGCCTTGAGGAACACGTATCAGCTGCCTGTGTGTGTGTGAGAGAGAGAGAGAGACGAGCACAGGAGCTGTGCAGCACTTCGGTCTTATGTCAGCAACACGCATGTAAATATAATATCGCGGTAAGAAAAATTATTGAGGTTATTTCCATATATCGCACGATAAGGCGATATAGTAATTATCACGACATCCCTAAGCACTGTGTATAGCCATACTGTTTGGGAGCCTCAGTCAATCAGTGACCTATCGAAAGAAAATGTAATGACATTACATGTTTCGGCAGCAGTCAACATGGTTGGCTCTACACTGAGAACTGTTTACACATCAAAATAAGTGAAAATAAAGATTCAGATATAAACTATGGGTGCGCAATATAACGACTCAGTATTATTATCGCAATATCACATTGCGCAATATCATATCGAAAATGGAGGAAGTGCAATATTCATTTTTTTTTTTTGTCGAGAGATGCGTCCATTGGTTGTTTGGCTTAGTTGTGTTTGATTTAGACAGAAAAGTAAGATGTGTGGATGAGGAAGCTAATGGCATAATAGAGATTGAAGAGGAAACATTAATGGCCAAAAAGAATGCCTCCTCGTAGCTTGGAAATACTGTTGTTGGTCCAGTCCAGTATGACTGTCAATTCAAAGTGCGTTATTTTGTTATGTTTAATATATTTTGATGCATTTTCCCATAACCTTTCTGTTTTGACTTGTTTGAAAATATCAAAATTAATATCGATATTGCAATTTTCATGATTAATATCGCAATGTCACATTTTATCAATATTGTGCACCCCTAATATATAAACTGTGCCAAAAACGTGACAATCCCAACTTTCACATCTTAAAAATAGAATTGTAGGTATTAAGGAGACAGGCCTAACTGACAACATACAAACAATAGCAGGTTTATAAATGAGTCGTTAGATATGGGACAATCTGTACTGGTGTCCTATAAATATCACAATTACTGCAAAAACTATAATATACAGTATTTACTGTAACATTAAAGTACAAATACAATTAAGAAACTTAAATCTAAGACAAATAATAGGCTGAACAAGGGTGGAGCATACTTGAATGTGAGATGTTTGCTACAATCATTTGCAAAGGAACCTTTTTGTGCGTAGCTGTAAGGCCGTGCTGGTGGTGAGCGAGTGCAAATGAACGAAAAACAACAGAGAATGCCGGAAAAGCAACGAGCCCCGCGGCTCGTTCTTTAATGTAACTGAAAAGAACTCAACCAACAAATACAAACTCAAAAACAAAACTGAAACAAAAGGCATATACTGTCTAGTAGCGTATGAACAGAAAACCATGAACAGGAACGTGAAACAACGTAACATCAACATCCAGGAAACTTAAACAATAACCCACGCCCTCTCCCAGCAGTCACCAGCCTATATGCCCTCACACCCACACGGCTGAAGGCAATCGGCTGATCGCACGTGTGGGTGTGAGGCGCTGGGAATGCGGGCGATCCTCTCCCCGCTGTACCCCACCGGCGAGACCAAGGGAGCGTCACAGTAGCAACTAGGGCTGGCCCAAAATACTCCATTATTCGGGTATTCGTTAGTTGGGTATGTATTTGAAATTAAATGGGATTCGAGTATTCATGTTTTCTCACATTATGCATGCATGTTTTCCCATCAATACTACTACTACTGTCTCCATATAAACCCACATGTTGAAATGTAATAGCCTGCCCTACAGTGTGTCATCAACAATTGATTGCAATTAGTTTTGTCTGTAAGAAGAGAGCAGAGCAATTCATTTAACACACACTCTTATTAACTAATATGCTATTGGACAGCTCTGATTGTGTCAATTGACGTGTCAATCAAAACAACCATTTTGAGCGCATGGGTATGTTTACATGTGTGCTCACTGAAGCTAGGAATGGAAGATTACCCTCTGCCAGCTAATATAAAATGAATGCAACAGCTGGCCGTGCAGTATTTATTACTGTAATGTGTTCTGACACATATTTTACATGATTGTCTGGACCCTTGCCAATGTAACTAGATAGTTTTTGATTATTGGTGGACTATGTATACTGTTAGTAGTGGTCTGTTGGATAATGAGTCTTCATAGGTGAGTAGTTGACTCAGTTAAGTGTTAATTACTAGCTGTTGTACATGTGCTATTGAAAATCCGCTAATGGTCCTGGCACCCGCTTTGATTTTTAACAGGTTATTATATAGTTGTGTGTTTAATTGTTTCTGAGAACGAGAATTAAAATACGCGTTCGGAAATACCATCAAGTATCCGAAACCTGTATAATGGTTTTCAGGACAGCCCTAGTAGCAGCCTTTTATAAATGTTAAGCCAGGTCTCTTAAGCCTCCATATTGGAATATACTGTATTATGCTGGACAATACTATAATGTAGTATTATTATGGCAAGATGATGGTGAAGGTGTGGGTGAGAAATTGTGATTGGTTGTCTGTCTGTGTCACCCTGGATAGCTATAGTATGTGAAGAGACAGGATAGGCCTACATGTTTGTGTGTTAAGAATTCAGTTTGATCTCATGCACAAAGGGCAGTGCCTATAAGTTCAGTGTCTGGGCTTAATGTATCATGGTGAAAGTCCTGGATGATCAAGGCTGTTACTTTCAACTCCCTTTTATCCTTCTTTCCATCCCTCACACCATCTGACCCCTCCCCCACCTCTCCAGGAGGACTATGACCGCCTGAGACCCTTGTCCTACCCCATGACCGACGTATTCCTCATCTGTTTCTCTGTGGTCAACCCAGCCAGTTTTCAGAATGTGCGAGAGGAGTGGGTCCCTGAGTTGCAGGAGTATGCACCCAGCGTCCCCTACCTGCTTATCGGCACCCAGGTCAGTTTTTGTTTTATCCTTATAAATTAACTTTTATTATTGGAATAAATCTGCCTGAGCCTCAGTAAAACAAACTAAAATAAATAATAAAAGAATAAAGTGGTTGCCAGTTTGCCAAGTTATCATAAAGCTTTAAAATGATATACGTAACTTTTTATTTAAACAAATTGTTACCCTCTTGCTGGTTGCCATTGCCTATAACACTGGTGATTCAGAAGAAATGTGTTCTGTTGGACAAAATGAAAACCATCTGTTAGGAAGTGTGACATTCTGTTTTCCTGCAGCATTATATGTATATAATGCAGTAAATTTAAAATGGGATTACAGATATTTAAACTCAATTAACCAGTGAAATAGGAAATGAAGAGTAATGCAACAAAAACAAAAAGTAAAGTAAACTTGTGTTTCAAGTTACTTATGACGCTTTTCCACTGCTGGTACCAGCTCGACTCTACTAGCCTCGCCTCTACTCTCTTTGGGAGCTCAGACAGTCATATTTCAGTGGCTGTTGCTTTAAATTTAACAAGTCACTGCCCACCCCGCCCCGACTTCCACGTAGCTATGTTGACGTGAGGCTAGTTGGCTTTACAGCTAGTACTCAAACGCGCAATGTTTAGGTTATGTAAATCAACACAACATTATTTAAGCAGCATTTACTGTTTTTGAACAATAGCCTATATTCATATAATGTAGTTATTGATGTGCACAGTGCATCACTCTTGATAATATGCCTGTCCTCCAGATTAGTTGTCTATGCTATGGTGGCCTACCAGTTACTGTATCATAAACTAGATTTACAGATTTGGTCATCCGCAAATGTTAAACATTAAACTTTCACTTATGGTTTGTGTACTGGCGATCATCAGTTCTTTGCCTTGTATATTTTCCTGAATACTACGTAGCTGGCCCCTCATAGGGGCATTACCAAACAAACTGTGCAGTAATCCAAGAAACATATGCGCTCTCATTCACCTGTTTCACCGTCGCTCTCCCCTTTTTTAGCCAATACAGACCAGGAAGCTAACAGTCCACTTTAAAAGGCTTACTACTTTTCTGTGTCACATCGAAATAGCTAATTCCAAAAACAACTAGAAATACTTTCCTGTAGCCTGAACTACATTAATAATATTATTACGTCTTAAAATGTAATACATTTTGGAATAGAATTTTCATATTTTCCTCGAGGCACCCGTTATTTGAAGGCATAACAGTTTACCTGACGTATGCTGTAGGTTTGCCATGTAACGATAATAGTTAATGTATTGGTACGAGGGCTATTCATTAGTAATAGGGTGACCATATTTTGGTTTTAAAAAATGAGGTCAGGATGGCAGTGATGGGTAGTGCCCATAGTGAGTGGAAGGTTGATGCTGTGAGGTTGAAATATTGATATGCTTCCACAACTATGCAGGTATGCTATTGAACTTTAAAGTAAGCGAATACACCTTTTGTCAAATACAGCAAATATCTACTCGCTGTCCGTTCTCTGTCGACATGGCTAATTCCAAAAACAACTAGACATACTTGGTTTTCATGGAATGGGTCCTTTAAGGGGGTGTATACTCATTTATATCCTGTTTGTTAAATTATCTTTATATCTGGCAATGGTGTAACAGATTTATTGGCATGTTAGAATTATGTCTTCTCAAAAGATATGCTGTATATAACCTACTGTACAGAGCAAATGTATGAGCAGCAACAGCAAGCCATGGCTCCAAACTCGCAGCTAATTCTGTGTTTCTCCTGAAAATTACTAAATCCGTGCGTCTAAATCCATGCTCCCTTGGCAACTAAATGCCAGTGGTACCTAGACCCATTGATGGTGAGGATGTAGTTGGGGTCTGTGCAGGTGAAGGCTTCTGCCATAATTGGATGTGTGTGTGTGTCTGTCTGTTGGAGGCTGTGTGCATTCTGCATGCTAATGAATATAGGAAGCTTGAGGAACTTGTGGCTGGCTGTGTAATCACTTTATACCAGAGCAGACTATATGGGCCAACATTGCTTGATTTCAAAATGTAACAGCTCATTGGTTATATAAATCTCTTTTACTGCTGTTAAAATGAAGGCTTTGTGCCCATACTGAGGAAGGCTGTTGTGCGACATAGCTCTCTTGATATTCTTTTTGTATGTTTACCAAGCCAAAAGCGTATCACCTGTCTTTTAGATTGACCTTCGTGATGACCCCAAGACCATTGCCAAATTGAACGATATGAAGGAGAAGCCCATAGTGACCGAACAAGGACAGAAGCTGGCCAAGGAGGTATGGATATATCGGATGCAGTTTCTCATAGCTAGACAGTGCAATTGTATATTGTAGACAAGTATGGGAAATGTACAGATATACAATGAAAGGATATGGTAAGATTCCTTTGTGTTGAACTGTGGTTTGCAGAGCTTTGTCCACTCGCTTAGAAGTTCATCTGTGATCACAATCCTGGTCTGCATTTGACCAGGAATGTGTGAGGAATGTTCTATATTGGAAATTATTCTACAGGAATGCAATCTTTGTCACACAATGTATTACTCTAATTAGAGTTGTTTGAGATGCTGAAAATATTGACAGGCCCATTTATCATAAAGCCCTCTGCACACATGCTGTATAACCCTGCATTTTACATGGACCGTCCGTTCATGCATGGGATAGTGTGTGAACAGAACGGGTCGATAGACCTGTTTATCCGCTCCCCCAATTTCCCACCTTGCGACCTAGTAACATTCCATGGTAGATGCCGGTATGGCTGAGATGTGAACAAAAGCAGAACCAATACCAGAACCATAATTCTGATGCAAGAGGTGTTCACGTGGAGTGAGCAAGCCAATCACAAGACTGTATAAAAAAAACTCTTCCAGTCTGTTTCCCGTGAACAATATTGCTGTAATTAATAGATTTGCTGTCCTTTAAATTATTATACTTGGTTAGAACACAAAGCTAAAACGTTTGTATATTCACGATAGCAAATTCACATACCGTAGTGTAGCAGGGCTTCTGCACAAACAGGATCTATGTATAGCCTCCAGCTGACGACGGCAGATACATAGGATATATTGCATGCTGCATAATATACTTTATGTAGAAATGCAAAGGAAGCTCAAAAGTAATCTGTAAACTGAAGTAGTTAATAAACATTTGTTAATAGCACTTTGCAGCATCCATAAAGTGTTGCATAAGCTAATGCCCTCTGCTGGACTGTCCAGGCTATTGTATTATGCCGGAATTACCACGGCATGTATGAACAAGCACAAGAGGTAAATGTGACTGGATGAAGCTGCATGTCTGAATAGAGAAAATCACTAGCTGTGTCTGCACGGTCATGCAGGTAATTTACCAGGGACAATGTGTGACAAAGGGCTATACTGTATGTCATTTGTTATTACTAAGAACATCCCTCAAAGTACAGTATGAGCAAATATGTGAAAGAAATGTGTAATTATCGAGTGCCCTGTCATTCACAAGCCATTCTTTACCATCACCAGATTGGAGCACGTTGCTATGTGGAATGCTCGGCTCTGACACAGAAGGGCCTAAAAACCGTGTTCGATGAGGCTATTATTGCCATTCTTACACCCAAGAGGAACAAAGGTGCTCTAAAGAGACGACTAGGACCTCGCTGCATAAACTGTTGCCTCATCACGTGATACAAAAACACAGAAACCAAAAGACGAAGAGACAAAGACTAGGGGAAGTCAGAGAAGCAGAAGAGATGAAGGAGCTCAAACGACAAGTGCTACTTTTAAAATGTGGTCATCCTGATAAACCTTTCACTCCCAATCTCTCCTTTTTATGTCATGCAGAAAAAACATTGGACATGTAATCTTGTAAGGAGAAGGTGAATACTTTTTATTATTCCAACAATGGATTAATGCAAGATTATATATTATCTGTGAAAATGAACAATGCTCACAATAGTGCTATGGTAACATAGTATGCTAAAATGACACTGTGACAGTTAGACCGGGGTTACTTTCTAGTTCTAAAGTCCCATTTTCAGGTGGAATGCATGGTGATAATGCTGGTATACAGTGTCCACTTTGTCAATTAAGGGTCTGAAGTGTATGAATTTGGAATGCATTGGGATATTCGTGTTCCAGTTTATAACCATATCTCGACTGAGATCATGTTGTTGTTACATTTTGGGTAAAACCAATTATTTTATAGAAGAATTTGAAGGAAAAATGTCTTTACCCTGATTGGTTAATGTACATGTTCTAAATATAAAAGAAAGATCTTGTAGAAGCCAAAACAAGATTAGTATTTTCTTTGCTTGGGGGAAGGTTAGCAAAGAATATTGATAATTAAGTCTGTGAACAAAATGTGTTTTCTTTTAACTAATCCAAAAAGATTTTTGTGTGTGAGTGCACGTATAACACATTTAAACATATTTGACATGGTGTTTTCTCAAACGTTCGAAAGGGAAACAGATCAAACATTCATAGTTGCTTAATGTGAATTATGCTGACTTTTTTTCCCTCCCCCCAACAGGTGTTTAAGATGACCTGCTGCATACCTAATGCACAACATAAGGGACACACTATTATAGCCTTTGTCTCAGTTCTAGAAAGCACATCTCGACATTGTAAACCGGATTCTATATAAATGAAAAGCCCACTGAAGCACAGACCCTGCATAGTGTGACTCATCAGGCACATGATGGGTGGATGATATGAGCACATCCTACCGATTTATAGCCCTATATATTTAATATCTGAAGACATTTCAAATCGGTGTGACCATTTGTCCTTTAGCTGCACTGTAACTGGATGCTGCCTGTGGACGTTAGCCATTAACCCATATGTTTCAAATGGCAAAGGGAATAACCAGATTTGAAAAATAGCACATAAGCCCTCTAAATGTCAAGTATGCAGAACTGTACTTTAAACATAGACGGCTCAAACAATACTATACTGTCAATATTGACAATAGCGGAGTAATATGCGTTGAACTGAATGTTCCTTACAAGCCAAACAGCTAAAATACAAATTCTGTCTTTATGCATTAGCTTTTGGCTATTCTATCCTTTTTTTTTTAATATATTTAGGTGCCAATACTTGCTAAAGTACTTATACTGTATAAACAATATGTTGCTTTTTGATATTATGTGTTGATTAAAGCTTTAATAATGTTTATGGTGCTCTTTGTTCTACTGTACATGCTGTCAGTTGTGTTGAAGTGGCTGCAGGCTGACAACCTCTTCAGACAAAATCCTGTGTCGCTTTGCTTATGTTGTTGACGTCTGACATCAGGACTGACGATCTAAGTGCCGCAGACAGCAATGCATTGCATTCTCCCCTTGAGGTTCTTTATTCTCAATAAATGTGTTTACTGTGTAAATAAACTGGCTTCACATTCACTTGTGTAAGACCATAAGCAACATGTCATACACATTTATGTAGTGGAATAAATTATTGCACTGTTAATTTCTAGACCTAATAGCATTAACATTATGTTAGACATTCATTGTTCTTGTAGTTTTTGCATTTAAATTTCTATGCAAACAAAATTTGAATGTATTTGTGAATTGGTGAACTAATTCATTACTTTGTTACTTCATTGCTGCGTTCTTTTGTTTATGCTGTTGCTCCATCCTAGGCAGAATGCAATTGTATTAAATCTGTTAAGTGTGCACGCCCCCTACTGGTTATATCTAGACCATCTGTACCACTTTTCCAGGATGACGTATCTGACCATGTTTATATTTACTCCTCTGGTTTACATTAGTTGAGTTTTTAAGTATGTTTAGTTATATGGCACTTTTCAAAGATATAAAATCACAAAGTGACTGCATGGAACTGTACGGAACAGAACGTAGTAGCCTAATAATGGGCAGCATTCTCTAATTACAATTTCAGTAGACAGACAATTTTACCTTGTTCATGTTGCCAAACAATGTTGTGTGTGAAGAACCTCTTGCGGATGTTGGAGTCATTGTGGAATTGTCCCAGCATAACTCTTGTTATGATCTTGAAAATGATCGCGTACTCCTCTCATCACAATGCACGTGTGGCTGGAAGAACAGTAAAAGCATTAAAAAGAGGTTCAGATATATGGGGTGGCAGGTCACCCCGGTGGTTTCGCCAATGTCTATGGCTGGTGACAAGACTGTGCCATTAGGAGCACGTTAGGACTTAAAGTTAATTAGCCAGCACGTTCCATTAACAAGTGTATTGCTGATGTGGTTACATAGAATTACAATGAAATAATGTGTAACAGTCAACTGTTTGTCTGAAAGTCGTATGGTCATCTTTGTTTCTTTTGTATATGTGGTCATAAGAGCGTCACCGAGCAGCACCTAATCCATCAAGCTTTCTCTCAAATGGCCTACAACTCAAATTATCTGCAAACACTATAAGATTGTTTTCTGTCATACCCGAGGCATTGTTTGCCCATAGTAATTAACGGTGTTGGGTAGCGGCGCTGTTTTCTGAATCAAATAGCTTTTCAGTAGCGAAGCTACTAATTGATCAAGTAGTGATTAGCGTCAACAGAAGCTACATTTTCCCAAGCATTTTTTAATCTGCAGTTCAAGATTAAATCTTGATACAACTGCTAAGAATCAATACGTGATGCCATCACATACACGGACCTAGGCTACATGTGAAGTCGATAGAAGCACTTCCGTATGACGGTAATGACGTAGGCGTAGGTCTACCAATCACTGCGCTGATGCCTGAGACTTTGATTCAGGGGATTGAGGGGGAATAAAGACAAGACTGAGTTACGTGATAGAAATAACAATGAGAGCAGAGAATACATCTTATTGTTTAATAAATAGTTGAACTGAACAGTTTTGCCCTGTTTATTTGTTTGTTTGACTTACACTTTTGAATGTTGGTACAATAAAATTTAGGAAAGAAAATATCTTAAATGTAGTGAATTACTTTTGCCGTGTTACATGTAGCTTAGTTCGCTACATTTCTTTTGGGGTAGCGTCAGTGTAGTTAAGCTTAATTTAACGTAGAGTAACTGGTAGCTTGGCTCACTACATTTTCAATGTAGCTTGCCCATCACTGGTAATTAAAAGTACAAATAAAATTGTGACTATTTTCTCCTTGCTGACACCAGATGGCAACCATGTCTATATAATGGAACTACGACAGTTCACTGCGGTCAAGCCAGCCGCCGATTTTATTTGACTGGTCAAGTGAGCCGCTGAATTTTTTAGAGTGCGCCTATACTGTAAACATTACCGTACTTGCAAAGATCGTCCCGAAAGATTAACAGAAGCACGTAGCTTACAGATAGCAGCTTGCGTATATTCTCTCTACCTCTCTCCGTCTCTCCCTCTCCCCCTCTCTCCGTCTCCCCGTCGAGGCGGTCGGCTGTGTTCACGCCAGGCTCTTCCCCCAGTGGTGGCTGGAGGTCCCTGTACAAGGTCCCCATTGAGAAACGCACGGCGGATCTGCAGTGGAGAATTGTACATGGGGCCGTGGCTACTAACAGACATGTAGCACGTATCA
>JAODUH010004482.1:0-10681 GCA_027564835.1 Typhlichthys subterraneus | reverse complement strand
CACCCCCCCCCCCCCCCCCCCCGCCCACACACACACACACACACACACACACACACTGTGGCCTCACAGCTACAAGGTCCTGGGTTCGGACTCCGGTTGTCCCGGCCTTCTGTGCATGTTGCCTGTTCTGTCTGGTTGGTTTCCCCCTCTATCAAAACACATGCCAGTGTCATGTGACCAGACATGTGCATGGCAGCTGCCCACTGCTCCCTTGAGTCGGATGAATGCAGAGAATTAATTTGGCTACGTGTGTGTGACAATAAATGTTCCTTTCCTGTCTATAAAGTAATTCCCTTTAAGCACACAACTTCTCCATATACAGCAGGCTACAGGCAGCTGTCCCCGGTGTGTGCGCCGGTCGCCCATGTTTTGCATTGCAATGAAACAAAATGATGATTGGGCTATTTTATGGGCCGCATTAGCATGATAATGTGACAGCGCGTCTGCAACCGTACGGCACAGGGGCGTCCGCCCGGAGCGCTCTTCGTCGGCAGCGTGCGCCTGTGCCTTTGTCCCGGGGCCTGCTAGCGCTGTGCGCCGCACATCTCCATAATTATAATTACCCGTGTGGGCAGGAGTCGGCTGTTGCCCCGGGCGCCATCACCTGATGATGCAGGTTCCCAGGTCCTTCACGCGCCGCCTTGAAGGACTCAAATTGCCCCAAGTAAACAACATAGGGGCGGAGAGGGAATGCCTTCCCTAATGACACGGTTCTGGCTCAACGCTGCTTCAGCAAACGTCAGCGCAGGCGAGACGAGGGGGACGCGCGTAAGCAGAGAAATCAAGCACGATTGTGATGCTGGCCGGACACGTCTGCTGTGGGTTGTGTTCAGACGGCACCGAGCGGAGATCTCTCATGGAGAGTTACATACATGGAGGATGTGCCAAAGCTGCAGAATGATGGCTCGCACAACCCACGCCTTCTGAAAAAGGTAATTCCTTTCATCACAAAATACCACCACTGTCTACGGCACTGCAGTATAAATACTAGCATGCATATACTACATATGGAAATATCCCTACCAAATCGGGAGTATATTAAAATACTCCCAACTAAAAACAGTAAATATTACACATTATGCCTTTAATAATAAATATGATACAGTATTTGGTGGAAACAAAATCATCAAGCGGTAGTCGCGGAAATATTATTTTGGTTTGTTCGTGTTTGCTAAAACTCTGTGCAGATAAGCCAGCTGGCCTTAGGAGCTGCTCTCATTTGTTTTCTGTTCAACATGATTAAGTGCACGTGAAATAGAATGATTCACCATCACGTGCACTGTGTTGATTAGAGAAATAATTTGCTGTGCAAGGAAATAACCTGTGCAAGGGAGGCAGAGTAATTCCACTACCGAAATCCACAGTGGACATCTGCGAGTTTTCGTTTAATCCGACGTTTACAGGAAAACAGTCTATATATGTTCATGTATCCATAGGAGCTCAAAGTGAGAACGGGACCAGATGCAACTGTGAAATGGAAACCAGAGCACCACAGAGCGACAGCACTCATTATTCTCTAGACGTGAGCACGAAGAGAAACACA
Organism: Typhlichthys subterraneus; assembly: GCA_027564835.1. Lineage (NCBI taxonomy): Eukaryota > Metazoa > Chordata > Actinopteri > Percopsiformes > Amblyopsidae > Typhlichthys > Typhlichthys subterraneus. The sequence goes on along the minus strand of JAODUH010004482.1, from coordinate 9,138 downwards.
TGGCTTCTTTCTCTCCCAATAATCTCCCCCACTTTCTTCACAGGCAGAGAGAGAGCGATCCAAGGCCAATATTTACTATCTTCTCAGCTGCGTAAAGCACACAGTCCATGGAAGCAAGGGACATAGTTTGGAGTTAAAATGAAAAAAGCCCTGCAGATCTATTTTTCTCTTAAGACACAGAACAGGCAAGCCTTATCTCGAAAGCTGAGCTCTCCTCTTAAGGCTGAAGCCAAACTGCTTCCTGCATAACAGTTCTTTAGAGGCACTACACACACACACTCCTGGTCCTCAGGAATCTCTCTAGCGTGCCGACGTCCAGCTCTGCCAAGCACCTCCAGCAAGGCCTTTTGTCCAAGTCAGGGAACATCTCCTAACGGTCTGGTAGCTGCCTGCTCCCTCGCTGAACAACCAAGCCGGTGTTCCTTCCTGCACAGCCATGGCTCTTTGAAATGGGAACATACTGTAAACAAAGTGGTGCAGACCGCACCACACGACACGAGCCCAGCCTTGGCCATGTGTGTCCATGTGGGGGGCGGAGCTTCTGAAGGATGGTATTGGACAGAGGTGCATGTTGCTTGATCGACTTCAAATACCAACATTTGTTCTCTAGAATGACAGACTCCACCTTTACTGAATGAATTAATTAATGAATGAGTTAATTACAGACAGACTTAATGAATGAATGAATTAATTAATTAATGAATGAGTTAATTACAGACAGACTTAATTAATGAATGAATGAATTAATTAATTAATGACAGACCGAATGCATTAAAGAATGAGTTAATTACAGACAGACTGAATGAATGAATACCACAAGCCTCACTTTGGTGTTATCTCTGGTATGTTTGGTGTTGTGCTTCACCTGCTTTGTGTGAGGACATGCAGTATATATATAGAGCTGTGCCCCTGTGTGTGTGTGTGTGTGTGTGAGCATGTGTGTGTGCGTGTGTGTGTGCATATCTGCAATATAGGCATGCTTGAGAACGTGAACATTTCATTACACAATTCATGTAAAATAATGAATTATCAAAATAATGCTGCGTTCCAGAGCCATGAAGAGAGAGGGTTACGCCAACGGAACTTTTGACATTGTCAATGGTCACATGACAAAATAGAGAGGGAAAGTGAGACGGGGGAAAGAGAGAGGGGGGAGAGCTGTAGAGATAGAGAGAGTGCAGCCCTGCATACAGTGGTACAGTGTTCTCTCTCTCTCTCTCTCTCTCTCTCCTGGCCAATCAATATTGGATGCTCCCTCAGGGACGGGGCGAGCTAGCGTCCGTGGGCTACAGCGGGGGGCTCCACGCCCCCCGCCCCACTCTCCCTCTCTCTCTCCCTCTCTCTCTCTCTCCCTGTCTCTCCCTCGCTCCCTCTCTCCCTCTCGGGGTCGAGACACAAAGCGGGCCCGGCACATAATGAAAAACCTTACCTGCCACCGGGGGGTGCTCCCCCCCCCCTCTCCACCCCCCCACCCCCAGCTGCAGGGGAGCAGGAGTTATGGGCATGCGGCCGCAGAATGATCCAATTACACAAATAGTGTTTTTACTGGGGAGCCCCATTCATCATGGTGTGCTGAGATAAATCACAACACTCTTGACGGTTTGAGATGAAACACACAGAAATCACTTGATTATAGAGATAAAAAGACCATCGTGAAACAAGTGGTTTTCTTTGGGTCACGGAGTCTGGTTGTGTGCGCGCACGTACGTGTGCGTGCATGTGTGTGTGTATGTGTTTGTATGTGTGTGTGTGTGAGAGAGTGCTTCTCTTTGATGTCAACACGAGCATGGTTACGCCAGGTAATAAAAGCAGTGTGCTCGTGTTTGTCCGTCCGTCCGTCCGTCCAGACGGCCAAACCAGACAGTCTTCTGAGGATCGCCATCAGCGATGCTGGAGAAAGACCGATCAAACTCGAGCTAAACAAAAACAATGCCCCGCAGCTCTGACCCCCACATTGGCTGGGATAGTGTTGTGTGGTGCGGTCTGCACCAATTTGTTTGTGTTCCCATTTACAGAGCCAGCAGGGCTGTGTAGAAACACAGGAGTATCTTTTGAGTGCACACGCAGAACACACAAGATATTCGCTGAATTCGACCTGAAAATCACTGTCTCTACCTTTGACAGCCACTAGCCCTCTTCTGACCTCAACACGGAACCTAGCTAGCATAGTTACTTCCGTGGCTAGTGTCCTAAGCTAGCGTCGTTAGCTAACGTCATTAGCTAACATCGTTAGCGTCTCAATTGACTTATGACAGCGCTGCCGTAATGAGCAGCGAGCATCCCATGAAGGGGAATGGTGGATGATCTGGGAGGATGTGGCAGAGAGGCAGAGAGTAATGTAAAGCAGCCTGCTACATCTCTGCCTAATGAACGAACCCGCTCCACCCAGCACACTGACAAATGAACAGGCTCCTTGCTGCCTGCTTAAGATGGACAAAACGGGATTTCTTTGTCCTGACCAAACCCCCCCCCCCCCCCCCCCACCCCTTCCACTACCCCTCCTCCCCAATATGATTCCAGCGCTGGTCACTGATTAAATCCCAAGCAGAAAAACAACCCCTCCTCCCCACACACATCTACCAGTAATATGGTTTGTGTTGTTGCAGCTGCTGTCTGTGTTTTGTAACCCAATGTTGCATTAATTACATTTTCATTTAAAGTTTAATTTTATGTGTTTTTATATACGTATATATTATTACATTCTTTATGTAATCGTTTACATCACCGCTATACTGTTTTACCTTAATTGTATTGTTTATTTTTCATAATTATAGTATATATATTTTTTTTATTCCAATGTTGAGCACCTTGTATTGCAAACTAGCACAAACTAATGCTTGATTTGACATGATTTGATTGGCCTGGGTGTAAGCAGACCCACAATGCACCTGGTGAACAGGGGGTGGACACACTCCGCTGATTGCTCAGTCATTGCCTTCTACTGGGCGTAGACTGGCTTTATTTTGATAGCACCGCAGCAGCCTGTTTGTATCGCTTCATCTGGCTCTACCACCACCATCGCAAAACACACGCTTGAATTACCGCACCTAGTCAGTTCTGTTTTATTAGAATTTCTAAGATGAGCAATGGCTTTTTCTCATTGGAAAATATGTTTCCACTCTTTTCCCGACGTTTCTTCTGCAAGAGTGACTTTAAAAACAGATTCTGCTTGTTCACAGGTTCTTCCAAGTATTTTTTTTGTAAGAAGCACCTGACCTTTTCAAACCGTTTCAATGGATGGCTTCTCAGATGGATGCGTCAGACACAGATATCTGGCATGTCAGGTTAAATTACAGTTACTGTAACAGATAAATGTAATTTGATTAAGCCCGCCCCTTTCACCTGTCCAACCTAGTTACTGTAAATAGGTTGGACAAAACAGCATTCTATGCTATAACAGGGAAACAGACAGTTGATGGAGTTTCTGTAGGAGTGAAAAAAATGCTGGTACTGGAGGTGCTGGGCTTGGGATGGGTCAAATTGTCCATGCCTGCTGGGACTTGAACCTTGCTCCCCCAGTCAAGCAAGCAAGCAAAATGTATTTATATAGCACTTTAAAACAACAAACAGTAGTCACAAAGTGCTTTACAGTAAAATGAATATAAAACATAAAATGTACGGCACAAATAAGACCCAAATAAAACAATAAAATCAACATAAAATACAAATAAAACAATGAAATCAATGTCGGCTTTGGAAAGCCAAAGAGAACAGGTGTGTTTTTAGGAGCGATTTAAAAGCAGACAGAGATGAAGCCTGTCTGGTGGAGAGAGGTAACACATTCACAGTGTAGGAGCTGCCACAGCAAAGGCTCGCTTTCATTTTTCGCCTTGCTTTCGGTACACTCAGGAGCAGTAGTGAAATAGGCTGAAGTGGTGCCTGAGAGGGTTAACTAACCTGACATGCCAGAAGAATTGTTGTCACAAGTCCATCTGAGGAGCCTACATTGAAACAGTTTGTGAATGGCTGTACTTTCAAATAAAAACTGCAGTTGATTGGATGAACCATCTGGTCACTGTCGGCAACATGGTCGGCACACCTAAACCACGCCCCTATAGCTATAAACACGACGCTGATTGGAAAACCACGCCCCTATAGCTATAAACACGACGCTGATTGGATAACCAGGCCCCTATAGCTATAAACATCACGCTGATTGGAAAGTTCATTTGCTACTCGGACACATTGAAAATGATTCTGAGGCTTTCCAGACTGATTCTCACAGCGAAATTAAACTAAAGCTCGCCAGATTAGGATGGTGTAACTGCATAGTGTAGCGCTGTGCAGTTAACCTTCAGCCTCATGAGACCATCCTGATCTCGCGAGGCTAAGGGTTAACTGCACAGCGCTACTATACACTTGCACCCCAGAGCCATGAAGAAGAGATTCGCGCCTACAGAAGTTAGAAAGTCACACGATTAATGGAAACGTAAAACATTTCCAGGAAGTGCTTGGTGGGCAATTTGACTCGATAAATACAGATACATAACTGCAATGTTTGGTAATAAGTAATAAATCCATACATTTCCATTTACAATATACTGTATTTATTTGCGGCTAACTTCAGGGAACTGTTACGAAGTTCCTCGAACTGCCATTGCTGTGAAAAAAACAGTCCACTGGAGTGAACGGGGTTGACTCGAATCTCTTCTACATGGCTGTGCTCTAGCTGGTACTTTATTACTTTAATGCTTTACTTTAATTTACTTTAGTAGAGTTTATTGCCGTTTGAAACGCAGCTACATTAGACACGTCATTCAAAACTAAAAGTCCCCGTGTGCCATGTTGTAAGGCACTGCCATTCAAATGCCACACTCATTTAGAAATGACCTACCTACTCCCTTCGTATATATAGGCTCTCTGGGTTTCAACAACAATGGAGGCCAGTTCTAAAGAGAGGGTAAAAGGAAGAGGAAAACGAGGACTAGCAGTAATTGGGTCTGTTAATGTTCATGCCAGCGCAAGAAACTACACTTTGACCTTGTGATAACTGTCTGCACTTCTACAGCAGACTGCTGCGCACTGCACGCTGAAAATGCCTACAGAATCATGTTTTACATTTGCCAGTCACAGCCAGTGTGTGGAAAGAGCAATCGTTTGATGCTTGTGTGTGGAGTTGTGATATCTGAGAGGTGTAATACATGTATTTACATTTGGAGGTATGGCTCTGTTCAGCGAGCTCCCTGTCCTTCCATGTGCATACAAGGAAAGCCCTTTCCATGCACGTAAAGCAGCAAAAGACAATACAGTAAGTACTGTATTGATCAGGTAGGGGATCTACCTGCTGATAAATACAATACTTTCTATAACTCTGATCCTTTCTTCTTATATTCCAAAATAGTAATTGCAACAGTGCCTCTCATGCACTATTAGTCTGCCAAGGCTTTTCAAGCCGACGTACCATCAAATGCTAGCCGACAGCCAGGGTATTGCATGTCAGCGGGCTGCCAGTGGCCCCGAGACAAAGCATGTGGAACGTGGAATTATAGCCTCTAATGCAATCCTTGGTGTAGATCCACTATAAACACATTGTATGGCGTGAGACTCTTTTTGCACTATTGCAGGAAGAAGATACGTCACATTTATTCTCCTAAAGCCTTGTCAGGTCAGAGAGGGAAGGCTTCATTCCACATCCTGTGGCTTTTTATTATATTATTGTTAAGTTCTTGCATTAAAGATGCAATCTACATAATTTTGTTTTGTTTTTGTTTGTTTTATTTATGTTTTTATCGGTGTTTTTCAGCATGTTGCTCATAAGTTCAATTTGTTTTAAAGCGTTAATTTAGTACCTCAAAAATGGCTACCATTGTATGCCGGAATCCTGTTCTGTGAGGTGTCCGTCACCCACCTGGGCGTGTCTTACCATTCAAGTTCAGTGTGACATCACAGTGTCACAGTTTGTCTATTTCATCACCAACCACCAGGGGCAGCAGGGATGGCTTGTCTTCACCAAGCCCTGATTTCCGCAGAGCTGATACGTCGCGTTACGACAAAATCCTACCCCATCCCTTGCCTGGCATTGTAAAACCATCATCATTTAACCACTGCCACCCCTTCTGTCCAACAGAATGCTTCGGGCATGTGCTTGGCACTTTGGCAGGTTCACCTGGATTGACTCTGTGTTGCAGTCGGATCACGGCGCCACCCGGTGGAGATCCTGGGCAGCGAGTCCTGGGAGTCTCGGCCCTACCTGGACAACCTTCGGTTCTCAGCAACTAGCCTGCCTGGCAGCCATACCCCATCCCACTCCCTCCCTCCCACACACACACACACCCTTCACCTTCCTCCGTCACGGACGGTGTCAGGCTGCTGATCGCGGGAGGCCAAGGCTGCCGGAGCTCTGCAGGGGCTGTCCGCTCTAATTATGCAGGCTGCGTAACCGCCGGGACAAAACACATTCGCTACTTGGGCTGAAAACACCAGGTGCTTGTGGGATGTAGGTTTTCTCCCAAGGCAGGCAGCAAACATCCTCTCCCCTCGGTGGAATCCACACATCTATTTTTATTAATTTGGCCTCTGATAAGCAACGTCACTCCTGTCACTAGCACTTGACGCTAATGATCACCTGCCAGCCCGGCTCGAAGCCTAATTAATTATGTTGAGTTATAATGTGCACCTGGCCGCTAGGAGAATCACAAATTGGCGCCAAACAGTACAGGTGTCAGTCAAGGTCAACTTTCTCCTGGCTGTAGAGGAAGGCAACGCTGCATGTGGGCAGTTTGTTTAACCACATACAGTAGAGATCATCTTGGAAATCCACATCAAGAGTATGAGGAGGCGTAGAAGTGTGGTCACCTTCGCAGACAGTCATAGAAGGTTGTAAAGGTGCCGCTTGATTTAAAGGTAAACCAAGTAAGACTCCCTATTTAATCTAGTCTGCATATTACTGACCCGGTCTCTCTCATACGCACTTACAAGCACACACAGGGGAAATCTGTGTCCTCTTGTTTTACCCAGCAGGACATGGTTGGCAAGAATAAAGATTACAAAAAAACAGCATTAATATGACAATGAACATGTATAGGACATCATAATAATGACAGTTAAGTCCATAGTGTGTGTTTACAAGAGATATCTTTATGATTTATGTATCTTTATGTCTTTAGATTTCCACTGATAACCTGATACCTGATAGCATAAAGCAGGTTGTGGTGTTTTCATCTACTATATTGACAATAACAAATGAACATAATAAAAATTATGTTTTATCCCTTAATGGTGGACTAAAGTTCAAGACCCCTTTAATAATGTTGTTTGTGTTTACCTCTGCAGTACAGCTGTCATTGAATACACATTGCCTTGCCTCAATATAGTGTGTGTGTGTGTGTGTGTGTGTGTGTGTGTGTGTGTGGTCTTCTCCACAGCTCCCCCAGGGGAGGTAACCGATACTGCAGCACTGGTCATCAGCTAGGGCTCTTTTAATCCTCTGCCAGATCCTCCAGTGTAATTGTCTAATTAGCTGCACTGTGTGCCTCTCACATAGAGACCGGGCAGGAAGATGTACAGTAGGCTGAATGACCCGGACGTATCTATGTCACAGCCATGATGAGAGCTGTTTGGATTATAGAAGTACTAAGGAAAGGTGCTTAATGCTTCCTATTCTTGCATCCTTTAGCATAGGATACATTGGAACATCCTTTATCATAGGTACACTGGACCATCCTTTATCATAGGTACACTGGACCACCCTTTATCATAGGTACACTGGACCACCCTTTAGCACAGGGTACACTGGACCATCCTTTACGAAAGGACAGGCGATAATGCCGTCCCACAATCCCTTGCGACGCATCATTTTGCCGTTCACTAAAAAAAACGATCATCATAATATCAAATGTCTAGTTTATCTTACATAGCAAAATATATTTAACAATTATTTTCATACAATCATACTAACTGGTATTCGTGCCTAAAAACCGTCTATGCAAAAAACATGAAGCCATTTTCTTTTCAGCTCACTGAACGTTACTGGGTAGATTAAACCTTGTAGCAAACATCTCTTTCTCTATCAAAATAATTTTATTGATGGTGCTACACCCCCTTTCCCAGAGCACCTAGCATTTTGTGTGTAGTTTGTGCTGAATTTAAGTTTAAAATGTGTTTTCTCACTTTAGTGGTGGACTTATTATTGTACAGCCATAGTGTTATTGATAGGACACCATTCCAGAACGTTCCAGCTTGAACAGCTTAATTTTGAATCTGCGTGAAGTCACAATGCGTGGATTACAGCTTGAGATCTTTATTTCTCACACATTTCACCAGGCACGGGGGATTCGGAGTGAATTTACTAATTAATACAAATCATTTCCAGCATGTTTAAGCACACCGCTCATAGCTCATTCAGATATGTTGCCGCCGGTTACAGCACGAACCTTTCCCCCTTGCTGATATAATTTTGTTGTTATTTAGAGAGAAATGTGAAAATGGTTGCTGCTGAGGTCAATACGTTAATATAGACTTTATTTGTTTCAAGCCGTTTTCATTAATAAATAATGTTAAACATGTTACAATGACTCCTGTTCTTGCCTAATAACCTATATAATATTTAGGCTGCATTTCTGTGCTTTATCATTTCTTTGACAACTAGCGTGTTTTTTCCTTAGCTTTCCTAGCTCAACATCGTAGCGAAAACTACGTTTCTCTTTTCTTTGATTCACTATCCAGGAGGCTGTTCAACCATTCAACCACTATGTAGAGCTGGCCTCTCACGGACGAGCGCTCAGGTTGTTCCAAGCGTACTTCACGCGGACGTGTTGGTTATTTTTGTATAAAAATGCTTTGAAATTAGCAATATTTATAACTAGGGTTTTTATGTGCACACATTGTTCCCTATTAACAATATTTGTTAAGATATTTGCTGGAAAGAAATATTTTTTATACGCCTAGAACACTCATTTGTGAGCTCAGTAGGACGTCCGTTGCCATCTGTAGTGGGCTTCAGCCTGGCGCACATGCGCGCACATGTCCGCCAAGTATTGGTATTCATCTCACTCAATTTTGAATAGATAGTTAGCCTTTGGACGGGAGTACACTACATTATAGGTATACAGTAGCTCTATAATCAACATGTTCTCACTCCCAAATCGTTAAGTATAGACGCTTGGTCAGGACCCTTTGGCGTTTCATTACAGTGCACTG
>JAODUH010004481.1:0-24127 GCA_027564835.1 Typhlichthys subterraneus | reverse complement strand
GTGTGTGTATTGTTAGTGCATATGTGTGTGTGCGCGCGCACATGTTTGTGTGCGTGTGTATTGTTAGTGCATATAAGTGTGTGTGTGCATTTGCGTGTGTGTATTGTTAGTGCATATGTGTGTCTGTGTGCGTGCGCGCGTGCCTGCGTGTGTGCGTATGTGGCCACACAAATAATTTCATTTGGTCTGAGATGTTGGTGCGCTTAGTGTGATATCTAGTGGCAGAATGCCATATGAATCCAATATAGCTGTTTTACTGTCGCACAGTGTGCCCTTCAGGAGCTGTGTTTCTATACAGTGGAGGCTTGTTTAGGAGAGTGTATACATAACTTTATCACATAACGTCAAGTAACAATCACCTCTGTTGGTCAGGGTGACATAAAATAAAAAGTTCTGTAGTCTGATCCTACCTAAAGATCTCCTTGAGCAGTTTGACCTGGTTGTCTGGGTATTTCTTGGCATTCTTCTCTTCTAAAAAGGCCCGTGCATAGGCCATAGGCCCTGCATTCACCTGGAGATAAAGGACATATCACGTTACAATGTGTGTGTATTTACTTACACATACAGTGCATTATGTCCATGTCTATGTACAGTACACGACGTGTGCATAAATCTGTAATGTAGCCGTTCATACCTTGACACTGACACTGCCCTGTAGCTTGAGCTGCAGTCGTATCATGTCCACCTCCTCCATGCCACACAGCTGGTTGAGCTCAGAGACCTTGCGGGACATCTCGTCTATTGCCACCTCTATTGGGTTCATCTCTGTGCTCTGTTGCTCCACCACCTGGACACGTTTCTTCAGGTAGGGGAAACTGGAGCTCGCTGGACACAACGGAAAAAACAACGTGTCTTTCAAGAGAGCTTCAACTGTGTTATTGCAATTTAAATATTATAATACTATCAATGATTAATAAAAAGTATATATAAGGCAGAACTGTTACACATTATGTATGGACAGTATTAGCACTATATTCTGTGTAAGGCAGGAAGAGAAATCCTTATTTGTTAGTATGGACAATAGTGACACTACAGTATAAGGCAGGAATAACACTATATAAGGCAGGAAGAGAACCTTACTTGTATAAGAGAGAGACCCTTACTTGGACAGTAATACCACTATATACAAGAGCGAGACACTTACTTGGACAGTAATACCACTATATACAAGAGCGAGACACTTACTTGGACAGTAATACCACTATATACAAGAGAGAGACGCTTACTTGAACAGTAATACCACTATTAATAAGAGCAAGACGCTTACTTGGACAGTAATACCACTATATACAAGAGCGAGACACTTACGTGGACAGTAATACCACTATATACAAGAGCGAGATGCTTGCTTGGATAGTAATAACACTATGAGAGAGAGACCCTTACTTGGACAATAATACCACTATATACAAGAGATGCTTACTTGGACAGTAAAACCACTATAAGAGAGAGACACATACTTGGACAGTAATACCACTATATACTAGCGAGAGACCCTTACTTGGACAGTAATACCACTATAAGAGAGAGATGCTTGCTTGGACAGTAATAACACTATAAGAGAGAGACCATTATTTGGACAGTAATACCACTACATATAAGAGAGAGACTTTTACTTAGACAATAATACAACTAAAAGAAAGAGATCCTTACTTGTCAGTATGGTCCGTCTCTTGCACTGCTCCTCCACGTCTCCATGCTTCCTCCCCGACAGGGTGAAGGGCGTCTCGAACACAAAGCGGTTGATGTTGTGATGCCTCTCAAAATCGGTCTTCTTGTCCTGCTGCTCCTTCTCGTCCAAGTAGGGCACCACATACGTCACCTGGATGTAGGCAAACTTGGGGTCCAGGTCTTTGGGGTTCACCTGTGGAGAAATAAACAAATAAATACATTCATACATAAATAAATAAATAAATAAAGGAGTATATATTCAGTGTAATTTAAATAACTTTTACATTTAACCTTCTATTATATAGACATATTCATGTAATAATTCAGTATTGATGTATTGATAATAAGCCTGGCCTGAATAATACTAGTTTCCTACCTTGTTGGAGTCCTGGATCATCTTGACGTTGTCAGCTCCAAACTTGTCAGAGTAGAGTTTGAGTAACCTTTGGGAGATTTCTGACAGGCCTGTCAACTTTGGCTCCTTGTAGATAAACTCCTTGCTCTCCTCTTCTTCAAAGAACCCCTATCACGGCGTGCACACACACACACACACACACACACACATTCACGTGTTATTAAACAGGCATGTGCGTGTACGTGTGGGTTAGTGTACTGTAGGTTTTTGAAATGCATATTAAAATCATTAAATGTGTTCATGTCCCTGTAGGCTTATTAGGTAGTTTTGAGGTAGTTTTCTAAGCACCATGGGGATGAGAGGTCAAAGGTGGATTAGGGTTTTCACACAATGTCTGTCATCGACTGCTGCTATTATTCTATTTGCTGCCAATTCTGTTGAACAGGCGTTATAGATTTAGAGGCTTAACATTTTAGGAGAATGCATAATTACTGATGAATATAATATGCATCCAGAATACTAAGCAAGCTGCAATAAAAACCCTGTAAAGGTTCAGAGTAGCCGTTGTTAATAGTGGTGGCGGGATAACAGAGGTAAGAGGTGGTTAGAAAAGGTGAAGACAGATTTAAAACTTACCGCAATCTTGATACAGATCATAAAAAGAAGGAAAGAGCAGACAGAAATTAAAGAAACGGCCTGACTAAATGTACTGTAGGTTTCTCCTTCCACCTCAGTCTACCTTCTGAGAAGTCTATGCATTTCCAATGCTAATTATCAAGAAGATGTTGTCTAAATCTCATTATATCTCCTTAATCCACCTATTTCAATATGTGCCTTCATTCACAATTACAACAGTGTGAAGGAGTCCAGATCGAGTTATATCACAAAAGGGTAAAGAAAAAGCCTTACACTTACTGTACAACCCTACATTGTCCAGCTATAGCACCATAGTATTACAGCACTATGTATTTAGAATTAAAACCAGGCAGAGAAATGTCCTCCCGTCACCAGTGAGAGCAAACAGTACAAATATACTGTATAAAATAAAATAAAAATCTAAAATAAAATAAAAGGTGTAATGTGCATATAGAATAGTTTAGAATAGTAGAGCGGGAGACTAGATTGAGTTGTTCAAGTGACTGCACATGCTAACTGTGACTGCGCATGCTAACTGTGACTGCGCATGCTAACTGTGACTGCACATGCTAACTGTCACTGCGCATGCTAACTGTGACTGCGCATGCTAACTGTGACTGTGCATGCTAACTGTCACTGCGCATGCTAACTGTGACTGCACATGCTAACTGTGACTGTGCACGCTAACTGTGACTGCACATGATAACTGTGACTGCGCATGCTAACTGTGGTTGTCTCTCACCTGTCCGTAGAACGCTACACGATAGTAGCGACCAAAGAGACGCTTTTCTGAGTTGACCACCTCAGTCACTTTCAGATAGGACCGATGGATGTCATAGTACAGCTCTGACAGCCTCTGTGGGCGGGCCACACACACACGCACAAACAGTGTTAAACCTCTGCGTGTGCACAGGCTCACGCATACAATGTGAAGATGGCCTTGAGAGAAGCACCTTGAAATCCCGCCGCTTTTCAAAGACGGCAATGACGGGTTTGTTGATGTCGGCGATGAGCTCGTGTCTCTCTGACTTCCACAGGTAGTCTACACACAGTTCCAGCTGTTCCACGAGGGTGTCCTGCACAGTGCGTGGAGAACAGCGTTTTGTCAAGTTGGCTGTTATACCTACAACTGAAAACATTGTGCAGTAACTATACCACTGTACTATACTGTAGTAGCTGTTGCAAGTCAGGGGCTCCATATTATTATCTAACCCAGGGGTTCTCAGCTCATGACCCCCCAATATAACAGTGCCAGAGACTCGTGACCCCCGCTATCCACAGAGGTGGTAGAATAACAACCATATTATTATTTGATAGCATTTTAATACAGGCTACTGAGGCTAGTAGCAGAATACATCAAAGTAATGTATAAACTGTACTAATATTAACAATTATGTCTAAACTATGCCATTTTAATAATTGTAAATTGTTATTTCATTTCTGAAAATCATCTTGTGACCCCTCGGGAGGTCCTGAGTCCTGGCACTGTGTCACTGATCTAACCTGACACGCCAGATTGTTCGCTTACACAGAAACATCTGGGGAGCTGTCCATTGAAAAGTTTTTGAAAAGGGCAGGCGCCTTCAAAAAAATACTGTTAACCAGCGGAGCCAGTTCAAGTTCAAGAAGAGTGAAAACATATTTCCCATTGAGAAAATCCTTTTGTGCTGTTCTTAGCTTTTACATTCTAATAAAACCGATGCTATTGCAGCACAGCATTATATTAACCTCTTAATAAACCGCCATTGTAACTTTTGAGATTCGCATTCGATGCCTGTCCTCATTATTCACGCCCGTAGCTGTCAGTAAGATGCCCATTGGCCACACACTAGGTCTACCGGACTGAAGCGCCAAGGATCTCAAGCTCTCCAGACTGATTCTCGTAAACAAAGTCAAACTGCAAGCTTGCGAGATCAGGGTGGTCTCGCGAGGCTAATTATCATCCAGCTCAGCCTAGAATATTCTTCAGGCAGAACATTATGTAGGTGTGTGTGTGCTGTACCTCGGTGTAAGGCGTGTCCTGTGTGCCAGTATCCTCCTTCATCGCCCCTTCCTCCTTGACGTTGGGACTGATGCACATGAAAGCTGCCCAGCCCATAGAGAACGATGCTGCAGACCCACATAGAAACGGACGTTAGTCACTGATTAGATCCTATTTTATGTGTGACCAAAGCGCTACTAGGATACCTGAATTTCCCCATGGGGTTAAATAAAGTATCTGTCGATCTATATATGTGTGGTTTACGCTGCAAAAATGCAGTGTAATATTTACAATAGATTATCAGTGTAAAAATATTAGTTATGAGCTAATATTGAGCTTGCTTATGCTTAAAACAAGCAAATGTGGCTGAAAGTGAAAATCACTTAATTCACTTGAAGTATATGTGCACTTATTAAGTCACCAGATAAACCATATACATCATATTAGAAACAAGTTCAACGTGATTTCACATTTAAAAATGAGATTATCATACTGAGTTAAATATAGTATATATAAATAGTACACAGTTTCGTAAAATGACTCTCACTCACAAATTCAAAATACGAAGATTTAGATCTAGCACCATACAGTATTTTGCAAACCCAAACAATACTGAATGAGAGCATGCCACATAACTCAGTGATGCAGTGAATCATACTCAGCGAGACTTGAGTGAACAACACAATTTAGACATTTCTTAGTCGCTTCCATCAAAGTACAAGTATTCAGAAGCAGGTAGAGTCGTCTTGCTCAAGGTTGCAACAAAGGGAACAAAGCACCAGGAATAATTAGCCTGTACAGACCTTGTATGCACCCTTTCTTAACCAACAGAAGACGTGAAACATCCAGGAAAGCACACTGCAGCCCTGTAAGCACTCAGTTCTCCATGCCCACCCTCTCCCTCCCACACCCAGGGCCCCCAGGCAGGCAGACTCACTGTCTGGATCTCGGGAGGAAGTTAGTAAGGAGCTAGAGTTAAAGACAGTGTTTTCTTCGGGGCAGACACTGGACATCCTGGCCTTGTCAGCTCTCCAGTAGCCTGTTCAGTTAGAGGGGAGGATGGGGAGGTTTACACACTTTATGACCACCTGCTGTTCGGCTCGCACGCGAGGTGACGAGGCAGTCAACAAGCCAGACGATGCAGCAGCCTAGCTAGTAGCAACAAGGTGTTTGACACAGCAGACAGAGGCTAGATATGGACGGAGACAGGTGTAACAACATCGCTGGTATATACACTAATACACACACACACACACGCGCACACACACACACACACGCACGCAAGAAAACTATAACAATCTATCATTAATCTTGGATTAAAGAACAGATAATAGTGCATGCTTTACAGTGGTCGACCCGTACTATACAGTGGAAAAGGACATCCAACAGCAGAATGAGGGGAAATTCAATCCCAGCGTGAACACATCATGCAATACCCACTTAAAGCATAAAGCATGGTCAAATGGCATGCGATGAAAATATATACTAATGTGGCACAGGCTGTGGCAAAGGCAGAGGCAAGTCAGCTGGACGATGAAAAAGATTCCAGCTGTCTGAACCAATCCAGTCAGAGCAGAGCTATGAGATGCACACTTTACAGTAATTCCACAGCTGCGCACACACACACACACACACACACACGTTTGTGTACTCACCCCTCCTCTTCAGCGACTCGGCAATCAGGGCAGAAATGTGGATGTAACACATGGCAGCCTGAATCAGAGAGATTCAAGTCAAATCCATGTAAATATCATTCTCCAAACAAAAACAAAACAGTAATAATTCGTACACATTCCGTTCAGATTAGACAAAAAGATAATGGCGCGGATCCCTGCATTCCCATTCACATGCATTGGTTTGCACCTTCATGACACAAACATCAAGCAGTTCACTCTACCTTCTGTGCCTTAGCAAGAGATGTATATATACAGTATGTATATATATAAATAAAGGAGTGTGCTGTACGTGCTGACCTCAGACAGGTCTCCGTTGCGCACGTGGATCTTGGCCATGCTCTCCAGCCAAGTGCGGCGCAGCTCGGGGGTGCTGGCGTAGGAGTTGGCCAGGCTGTACTGCAGGTCCACAAGCATCTCTGGGTCCTTCTCATGCTCCTTCATCTGGGCCGTGGCCATCAGAACCGTCCTGATCCGCTTGGTGAGGTCCTTCACCTCCGCGGGGAATGACGTGTTCTGCAGGTGATGGGGGACAGCGAGTGAAGCTCCACTGGCTCAAGGTGAAATGGCCAAAGTTGAAATCCACAGTGACAGCACAGCAAGACTAAAGTAAAATGCTCAAATGGTGTGATAGCAGGGTTGACAGCTATTCAAATGTATTTGGCGTTAGAATGGATAAGACTGACAGACTGGCCAAAACAGCTGTATTTGCTGTTGTGAATGCGTTGAATTCACTAAAGAAGTTTTCATGCTAGCGTAAAGACAGAACACTAAAAGTGTGTGTCAAACACCAAAAGCGTGAGAGTTACCAACCCTGGTAATAGTGCATGTGACATAAAAGTACAATATATAAAAAAGTAAAGTAAAGTAAAAATATAATAAATAAAGAGTCTAAACTCAAACGTCTAAACTTGAATGCTAGAAAAGCAATTTTATATTATATTACAGTACTGTATACGTATTTCATCTATATGGATGCACACTATATGCAGAAGTGCATGCATATTACACAGTACATCGGGAACAGTGCAGCTATCACAAGAGACTGACTTCCTCTGCATCTCATACCTTGAGCGGTGCGTCTCCGTTGGCAAAGTTGTTAATGATGGCCAGGGACTGTTGGAACCGTGAGCCTCCGATTCCAGCATCTGCTATCAGCTGGCTCACTGCCTTGATCACCTAGAGAACACAAGGACATTGTGGTTACAAGCATTTCCTCATGTACCATTACGGGAACATATGGAACAGCTCTAAATGGTTTTGATCTAATTGTTTTTCTCTTGTTTTATTTTCTTTAAAGCGTGCACAGAAAGAAACAGACACACACACACACACACGTTGCTTTTCACTGACCTGAAGGTGAGAGCGTACGATGGACTTCCCCTTGGTGAACTCAAAGTTCTTCCGCATGAAGAAGTACAGCATGGCGGAGGCCTCCGTCTGCGTGGAGCTGGAGCGGTGGTTGCAGCACTTGAGGATCTCGTAGCAGAGGCACCCACACAGGTCTGCCTTGCCCTGGAAGAACGCACTGGGGAACTACAGGCAAAGGAGGAGAGCAATGAGAAAACTGACCTGGAACCTTGGAAACCTCTGTATGCTCACATGGACATGTTACTGAATAGAATAGACCTCTTGGGCTGAACTATAGTGGACTCATGCTACTAGTATTTCAACTAGTAACTACGTTATAGTTAGCAGAGTTCAATAGATCAATGTGTTTATGTACCAAAAAGCTTAATACAACATTTTAAGGTGTGTGTGTGTGTGTGTGTGCATATAAATGAGTGCACATGTGTGTGACACACCTTTTGTACAAAGAGCCTGAGCGCAGCGAAGACGTGTCGTAGTGTGGCGGTGGACTGGTTGACCTGGAAGAAGAGTAAATACGTATCCAGCACTTTCTTCAGCAACGCATTCTGGCCCTCGTCCGTCACCAGCTGCTTCTGAACAAAGCAAGACAACAAGGTAGAAGCACTCACTTAAAACGCAATCAATACATACTCTTACTCTACTTAGTAACTTTAACCTTATCAGGTTACAGTAAACCTCATACCGTGTACAGCCACAGAACAAATGGAGAGACCACTGCAGCAGTATCTCTGATTATTACTATTTTTTTTTTGTTTAATGTAATATATGTAATTTTATATTTATAGAATTTGTCTATTCATTTTAGACATTACCGGTGTATTTATACTATTCAACTTAAAAACAATTGCAGTGGTTTTTCACAGATGCATGTACTTCTTATTATCGCCACCAGGTGGTAGTATAACATTACTGAATGCATCATAAGAATGTGCTGTGGCGAGCCAGTCTTTTCGTGTAGCCGTCAGCTATGTTCTGTACCTGGCTCACACAGCATCCACAACTGGAATTCCTCTACAAATTAAAACCAAAGCTAGACATGAAAACAATGAGCGGTAAAACACAAAGCAGATGTGTGTGTGAGCACGATGCCTGCAGCAGTGTGAAGCCGTGCTTTGCATGCGGCAGGGGGTCCACATACCTTATGATGGTGTACAAAGAGTCCCAGGACGTCAAGAACAGTCAGAGCCACCTCAGTGGACAGGTTGGCCTCAATATCTGTGGGACTTAGGTGGTCCCCATCTGGGATGTTCCCATCTGAACGCACGCACACACACACACACACACACACACGTACGTACAATAAAACACTAATGCTGCTGCTATGTATGTGAGTGTGCGCGCTCGCGTGTCACCTGTCTCCATCATCTGCAGGAGCTTCGGGTTGGTGAGGGCATTCTTGCCCCTGATGATGGGCATCGTCTGGGAGCGTGCATGTCTGTGCCCATCCCCTCCAGCTGAAGCCATCCTACAGACCAACAGCCATTCTTTAACAATGTATACATTCACGTGTGTGTGCAACTATACTATACAGTATATAGTATATATAGTTACCAGAGATGTGCCAATCCGATACTCGTTATAGGTAATATATATATATATATAATATATAGTTAATACCGTAAACCCAAACTAATATGACTTGCAATTATAACCTCCTTGAACGAAGTAGAGTCCCTTAAAGTGTAACACGTAATCGATTATCCCGATAAACACTCCCTAAGTTGTTGTAGGCTACAGAAGGTAGGTATGGTGCGTGTTAAAGTGTGTACATCTAAATCAAATCAGAACCACGGCTTGCTGTTGGTTGATTGTCTATTTGAAGACGGGAGTACACGCACAAATACTAGTCACAAACACTGCTTGTCCAACACGAAGAGGTGCATGCTGGGAGAACAGTTACAGTACACTGCACAAATACACGCATTGGCACTTAAATGGGCAATAAACACAGAAAGGCTATATTTCCAGAGCTCACTTTGTCCATTGAAGTACTGTTCCAATTATCTAAATTCCAGATGTTGCCGCTCAGTAAATAAAATATTAACTTTATGAAATGAACAGCGCATGAAACAGACAATGTGAGCTGTAAAGACTTTACACAGTAATGAACCTTTTTTCTTTTTCTTTTAACTGTTGTTATGGTAGAGGTGGGTTACCATTGAGGGAGGATGCCTGAGGGTTGGGAGGGGTGGGGGTGCAGGTTAGAGCCCTTCGGGGTGCCATTGGCCTGGGTGGATTGGGCCAGCTTAACTGCCGCTGCTAGCTTCCTGTTCACGAGTCGATCACATCACAGCTGGCATTATTAGTTGGTTTACACAAACCTTTCGTCATTGTTGTGACCATTACATCTTCATCAGTCTTAGCATATAGAGGACGCCGCCAGATGTGCTTTGACCAACCGTGCCTATGATCGACAGAAATGCCGACACACTGTGTTTGCTGTGACCCGGTGGCACATCTTTAGTCGTGATATGGCGCGGTTCTTCAGGCAGTCTACATAGAATAGTGTAGAAAATAATGCACTCGCCCAGTTTCAAATAGCAAGAGCGACATAGAAACCTAAGCAGAACAAAGATGTCAGTGTGCCAGGCCGGATAGAGGTTATAGGCAACAAAAAAAAAAGGTCAAAGCTTAAAGGTCACTTTCAGCACGATGTTGGATGAATGGCATTATAATCGCTGGTGGATTGTTAGTGGAAAAAGGGGTTGAAAATCAGAGGTTTACAAGCTATGACCAAAAGCCTGTTACTGCTAGCTAATACAGGGCATTAAGGAGAAGAGATTAAATAACTGCTAAGCCATAATATACTGTAAAGCAGTTTAGAAAACAAGCAGACTTTATCATATCATATTCCTTTGATGGCTAAATGAATCTGGATTCGGAGCAGAAGCCACTGTCAATCAGGATAGAGAAGCTCGAGCACAAGCTAATGGAAGAAGAAGCCGCTCTGAGCCTCGAAGCCAACCGACACACATGAGGGACCCGATCAAGCCAAGCAGCAGCGCAGGGGGAAGCTAGCCAATCACACGTGGCAGAAACACATGGAGACGGAGGGACGTCTGTCAGACATGCAACGCAGGAGCAGGCTGATTATGATGAAAGATGTGGAAAACAAACACTGAGCGAAGCAACAAAAAAAAACAGCGCACAAATGCAGCATAAATAACACTAAGTTGATTTGGGCACCCTGCACGTTTATCACTCATGTTGTACATAAAGTCAATACAATGTGCAGTCAGTCGCATTAAGAATCCATTAACAAGGCACGAGCAACATCGATACATGCAGCAGATAACAGTGGAAGAGTGGGGGAAGGGACCGTGCACTTGAATTACAGCAGCAAGGTCATAAATACAGAAAACAGCAACATTTGTTACACGTGTTAATAACGTTGTTGTTTTCCCCTGTGTGTGTGTGTGAATGCTTGCGTGCGTGCACGCGCGTGTGTGTGTGTGCCTGTCTGTGTTGGATCTACCATTTGGCACATGCTAAGGAAATGAACCCCTAAGAGCAGATGCATACCAGACATTAGCACTGCTTGACGTTCAAACAGCAAACTGTCTGACTAGCCTGCTGGCTGACTGATAGCGGCACACTTCTTCTGTAGTCATTACTACCTACTTCACAAGCAGGCCACACTGTGAGGCATCAAAGCTCCAGCAGAGGGAGACACAGAAAACGCCACTGAGAAATATTTAACCCCCCCCCCCCCCCACCCACCCCTCCTTCCCTTCCCTCATCCTGGTATTGCAGACGAATGTAAAGTAGCCAGCAGCTACAGTACAGACATACATTACAGTAGGATACGTTTGCGAGCTAGCTAGCTAGGCTTCAAGCTAAGTTGTAGTCTGCTAATGCCTTCTCGGCCAATGAAGGAGTGTTCTCCTTGCTCTGTGTTGGCAACATCTCAACGCTGAAAGGGAAAGGATGCTAATTTAATTAGCTGGGGGGGAACCAGAACACTGGATAAGATGGAGGAGACCAGCACTGCCAATGGCTCACCTCCAACCTCACACACACACACACACACACACACACACACACACACACACACACACACACGCACACACACACAACCCCATAAACTCCTGCTTGCCAACTATGACAGTAAAATACCCAGCCTGATTTGCTTTTGCTCCTCTTGCCAGCGGGAAATCTAGGGGCTTCACATCCTGCCCAAACTATCCCTCTCCATTATTTCTCCCTGCTCTACCTACAGAACCTCTTGAAGACCATCCCCGGTTGTGTGCCTGCATACAGAACTCATATTAGTGCGCCTGCTTATTGTTTGCATGTCCGCAGCTTTGTGTGTGCGCGTGCGTGCGCGAGAGCGCGTGTGCGTGCGCGTGTATTTGCACGTGTGTGCATGTGAGCATTCATGTGCAGCAATGACATTGTGCATTATTTATCAAGAGAGGCTGTGCATATTGAGTAAATACGGCGTTTTCCACATGAACGTTGTTGGGTTTCCCGTGTCCGTGCACTTCAATGCAGGTCTGCTCTGCTTCGCACAAACCCACCTGGCGATGTGTCGTTTCCCAAGAAACCTGAAGTGCTGAAGGCATAACCTGGGGTGAAAGGAGAATACGTAAACATCAGCAGAAGTCTGTGTGTTCTGGTCATCTGAGGCTCCCCGCTAAATTGAACGCATGTGGTAGAACTGAGCTGCAACACGCGCTGACACAGACAGTGCGCGCAGACAGTTAATTTACTGCACAGTGTCGCGGATAAAAAGATATTATTCTCTTCCTTTTTTCTTGAGCACTCTCTTTCACTTCTCTCAAACACATCTTTATTTAATTTGTTCCCCTTTTGATGATGTGTTCTTTTCCCTCTCATCTCCCCAAGTGTTTCTTCTCTGCAGACTTACTGGCTGATCTATCAAACATGCTTGGTAATGTTCAGAGACTAACTGTCTTGAGACTAACTGGCTGGTCTACAGACTAACTGGCTGGTCTAGAGACTAACTGTCTTGAGACTAACTGGCTGATCTACAGACTAACTGGCTGGTCTACAGACTAACTGGCTGGTCTAGAGACTAACTGTCTAGAGACTAACTGGCTGGTCTACAGACTAACTGGCTGGTCTAGAGACTAACTGGCTGGTCTAGAGACTAACTGTCTAGAGACTAACTGGCTGGTCTACAGACTAACTGGCTGGTCTACAGACTAACTGGCTGATCTAGAGAATAAATGGCTGGTCTACAGACTAACTGGCTGGTCTACAGACTAACTAACTGGTCTAGAGAATAACTGGGTTAACAAGCATGCTGGCTAATGATCAGAAAGAGTATTTACTCCAGGATGCCGAAGAAGTCTGAGATCTCCTGGTGAACGGCCCTGAGCCAATAGGACACCAGCACATCTGCAAATGAAAAATAAACAACAAAAATGAATAGAAATGTATTGATAAAAGAATATATATTTTAGAATATAGTACAGTAAAGTATAATAATAATAGTGTTTATTATAGCAATATAGGCAAAATTCAGTATATGGATAGTATTTTATCTCATTTGGTGTTTCATGGCGTAATTTATTCAGTATACTGATTTATACAGTAATATAGTGTTGTGCGGTTGCCACGGCTACATATCCTGTGTGTCTGACCCTCGGATATGGTCTTCATGATGTGCAGGAAGCACATCAGCAGGCTGCGGGTCTCCGCCTGGTCCAGCTTGTCACAACGCGAGCCACAGCCAATCAGGGACTGGGGGCGGGCGAACTGAGGACAGAGGACAGCATTCAGAAGGTCTGCTCTGCTTGGCGTCAGTGCTTTAGCACGGACACACAATGAAACCAGAGCCTATTTCATGGTTTCATCCACAGATGGATGAACAAAGTAAAAGCCATAGATAACTAGAAGCTAGGTTATAGACCCTTGCAGAAAAAAACGAATCAAATCAAAATAAACTCCCTCGGCAGCTCCACCCCACACTTTGAAATGCATTGCGAAGCCAAGAGGCATTGTTGTTGTGAGCGATGTTTGCCACTTTGTTTACGTTCCTATGTTCGGAGCCAGGGCTGCGTAGAAGTACCAGATTATTCTTTTCAGCATGCACAGAGGACGGCAAGCTACAGCAAAATGTGATGAGATATTGGGTGAAAACGATATTATAATAGCTGACTATATATACACCTGTAAAGGATTATGCAGTGAATGCCAAAGGTCCCAATTACACGAGACGCGTCGCTAGCAAAACGTGTCACTAGCAAAACCATGGTTTCCTTATGCTACGGCGCGACTGGCACGCGTTTTTTTATGCGCTGTGCTTTGCCTTTTTTATTTTTTTATTTCATTCTTAGACATAAAAATAAAAGAATATAAAATATTCTCAACTTTATAGCGAAAGGTCCGGAGTCGCGTTGTTCGTCAAAGTGACGGTTCTCTTAGGCGCAGGCAGCCCGTCTGTGTGATTGGGGCTTAACCAAAGCGCCTTTGAAGCGGCCGCGCCTTTAGCCAAAGGGCACATGTCTGACACAGGTGTGGGACTCCTATGCAGCATGCCAGGGCTCTTTCTCCATACAGTATGTCATCTCACCTTCTCACACCCTTCCATTTTCTCACTGTTCCTGTCACTGTTGCTAGGGTTGGAATCCACACTGATCAGAGAGCCTCTAGAATCGGCCTGGTTACCCGTAGCAACCGCCAAGGATGAAAAGGCTGGTGGAGTGGGGAGTAAGAAAGGTATAACTCTCTTTATTTGTACCTTTATATGCGGTATACTGCATGCACAACACACACACGCACACAATAACACACATCTGAAATCAATTATCTCTCTCTCTCTCTCTCTCTCTCTCTCTCTCTCTCTCTCTCTCTAAAAAAGACATCTGAAATCACACACACAATACTTACATGCACTGACTCTCACACACACGTGCGCACACACACACACACGCACGCATGCACGCACGCATGCACACACACACAAACAAAGATGTCCACCTGTAATGGAATTGAGCACTTCTTTGGAGAAGGAGGCATCCACTGAGTTGCCATGGCGAACAACATGATGCGGGCCTCCGGCCACACCCACTACCACATTGAGGTCATCTCTAGAGCCCTGGAGTACAGTTCAGACACAGGGGTGCTTTGATTGACACACTGCCAACACCACCAACTGTACTGTACAGACATGTACAGCAAGCAAGCAGTAAAGGAACGCCCACCTGATGGCTTGAGGGGAAATACATAGGCAGGTCTCTGATGAAGAATCGTGGCATGTTGTCCAGGATAAGGCCATACAGGGGCAGGTAGAGAGATGCAATCCTTGCCTGCTTCTCCTGAACAAAGATTGTGATGTCCGTCGTTACCAATGGATGTTTTTATAATTATGACCCCCTCTATTATTAGTGAGCACTTTGGTCTTAGCGCAACCGGACATGTAGTCATTGTTAGGTACTGTGCCAAGCTGTAGCAGTCTTTCAATGGTCTTTTTATTGATTTTCAGCGTTAAAGACTTGAATTTAAGAATTTAAAATGATTTATTTAAACACAGGTTATATTATGCAAATAACAAATCACAAATTACATAAATCCAACCCTACACCTCGCCCATTCCCCATTGATCAAAGTACAAAATATACACAAAAGTACAAAATAAATAAGATATATAATCTAAACAAACAAGACATTTGAGCATACATTAAAAAAACAAGTTAGCCAAAGGAATCCACTGACATGAAAGCAAAATGAACGTAAAACAAAAACCATAAATGAAGGAATAGGGGTTTTTACCATGTTTTTGATCAAGCAAATATTGGGTGGAAAAAGATCGTTATAAAAGACTTCGTAAAACCACATTCAGCTGAACTAGTCAGGGACAACTGCCGCGCATCCTTTTAAGATGCCAGGTTGAGTGGAACTTTCCCTCAGACCCCCGTAAGGAGCATCTGATCCTTTCCAGCTTTAGCATGATGCTGAGCTGTGGCAGTCTAACCATGATGTGAGTTGTGCTTCCTACTGCACCATTGTACTGTGCTGTAACATTTCTATTTATTAGCGCAGTTGTATAACTATTTAATCTTCATTTTGTCCCTTTAACAATACATAGTCTGGGATTTCACTTTCGCACATTTGGGCACATAAGGGGATCAGTGGTCTGATTTTTTTTTTTGATCTTGAACGTTCCCAAGCAAAACATGTCTTCCACAGCAGTCTGCATCAAACACATTAGACAAGAAGAAGAATTACTCTTCTACCAATGGTGGTTCTGGTATCTCAATCATAAGATTTATACATCTCTCCGGGGACGCGGGATTGATTAAGAAGCAATTCACAGCTGCTTGTGTCTCTGTTTAGCTCCTGCCTAAAAAAAAGGGCTGCCCTGGAATCCTCTGTCCTCACGATCTCCCCCACAGCGTCATGGAAACGTGCGCGTTAACACCCACCTTGGTGGCATAGCGGGCATCCAGAGAGTGCTTGGCCATCAGCGTCTTCAGCGTCGCCAGGGCTAGGTGTCTGAGGTCTTGCTCATCCTGCAGTGCCAGCCCCAGTTCCCGTAGCAACAGGCCAGTCAGGAAGTGCTTTCTGCAGAACTCTCCAGTCAGGCTGTACTCTGGCATTGACGCTAAATGACAGACACAGAACGGAATAACATGCATGTTAATACATTACAATTTATTTATTTTATTTTAGATTAAGGTTGTGGAAAATGTTGCAAGTATGTGTGAGGAAGACCTACAATCTACCTCACGTTACTAAGTGATATATAGCCATACACTGTTAGTTTCTCTATGTATTTTTAAATTATTCTGTGTGTTTGAATGTTCCTTGGATCCAGTAGGCATTTAATGCATGGGTGTAATTTCTGATCACTGATTAGCTCTCAATTTCTGAGGTGCGCTCTGATTGGGCAGCGTGTGTTGGCTCCTGGTGCGTACCAAGTGAAATTAAGGAAGGGGGTGTAGTGGGATGTTTGTGGCTTATGTATTGTGGCTAAATGTTAATTATTATTGAATAATGCATTATGTTTTAGGCAATTGTGTATGTAGGTAAAGTTTGTGCTTGTGTGTATTTATGTAGAATGAATATGAATGAACATGCCTTTCTGAAATATGTATTTATGAACATTCTCCTGCAATTCAGCTTGGTCTCATCTGATGACTATTTAAGTTCAGGGGTGTTAGCTGGGAAGGGGGTGTCTGTGTGTGCTGTGAATGAAGATGCCCATGCCACATGAAAGAGCTGTTTTATATATACTGTCGTCTGTGTGTGATCTACTCCACCTACTTGGAACTGCATCGGTCATCCCTACAGTGGGTCTGTCTTACTACCCTACAGTATGGAATATGCCGTTTATTTTATGGAGAGATGCGTCCATTGGCTGTTTGGCTTAGTTGTGTTTGATTTAGACAGAAAGTAAGATGTGTGGTTGAGAACGACAATAACATAATAGAGATTGAAGAGGAAACTTAAATGGCCAAAAAGAATGCCTCCTCGGTATCTTGGAATTACTGTTGTTGAAAAATTACTGTCAGTTGAAAATGTGTTGTTTTGATACATTTCTAATCTATTATGATGCATTTTCCTATAACATTTGTGTTTTTACTTCTGTTTTCAAATATCAAAATGAATATTGATATTGCAGTTTTGATGATCAGTATCGTAATATCACGTATTGTCAATGCTCTACATTATATAGAAATGAGAGAACATATTTACCATGGGTACTTTGTGACTCTGGGGATGCATTGTCTGATATGGACAGATAGAATGACAGAGTAGAGAAAGTCGAAAGGGTGAAGAAATGAGAGAGAGAGAGAGAGATGAGGCGTTAATAGACAAATGGAGAGTGACAGCTAATTCATGCGTGACATCTTATCGCTAAACGGGCGTGGCTCTACAACAAGACACCGTGCACTGGAGCCCTACCTGTGATGCTAGCGGAGGGCAGGGGCAGGCTGAGGGCAATGTAGTGCTCGTGGTTACACACCTCTCTCAGGAACTCAAACTTCAGCTCGCACAAGGCCTGAGCAAAACACAAGCAAAAAGACAAGTCCTGATGACTGCACTGAACGTCACCTCCTTGTAATAACATCCACAGATACGCAAGTCAGCGTCAGCTGACTGTGTTTTGGAATGGCTGTAGGGGGACAAGTAGAGAATAGCGCATGCCTATGAGAAGACTGTGCGCCACTTGAACATGGTCAATGAGTGTGCCTTTAAAATTGTGAGCCGAAGTCACTTCCGCGTTATGGGACCTTAGTTTGGGAAAAATATGTATGGTAGTCAACGGCGAGAATACAATTATTTTTAGACCCAGTTTGAATTGTGACATGATGTACACATATGATGTGTCTATATAAAATATGTTCAAGTCAAGAATGTTGCAGTTTGTTGTGAAACTATAAAGTAGTCTTTAGTTTGGTGTGTAACCGCTCGGTGAACTACAGCTTCCGTCTCGCACAACACACGTCACCAAAACAACGCTTTCTTCGGCTTGAGGGCTGTGGTGCAAAAACGTCATGACACTTTGTCATGATTTGTAGTCTTACTAATTACATATTTTCACAGTCTTACACTTCAACAAATGCACAACAAACTGAGACGTTCTTGACTCTAATAATTATATTTTAAATAGTCAAACATCAAATGTGTACTTGCGTACAAAGCAAACGGGATCTAAAAATAATTGTATTCTCGCCATTAACCACCATACATATTTTTTCCAAACTAAGGTCCCATAATGCTGAAGTGACTTATGCTCTCTGAGTGTGTGATTAGCATCTATAAACTCTACAATAAGTACAATTGCCTGGGCGTACCTTCAATTGTAACTACAGTTGGTCTTTGCAGTATCTGCAAATACTGTACCATCAATTATTAATATATTACCTAACACAATATGGTTGTGTATTTACCTTACTGTCAGTGGCTGTTATCATGTTGACATAGTTGCTTATTAGTTTGAAGGTAAATCCCCTGTCCATCAATGTGAAGCAACGCTGTGGTAAGAAAGATAACAAAATGTTAAATTTGTGCATTTTTACAGTGTATTCATAATTAAAAAGTTGTCTATTCAGAAAAAGACACATTACTTAAACTCTTTCCTCACACCTTGACAAAAGCTGCAACAGCGAGGTTAGCGCTACGGGTCTCTTCTGCCATGTCCTTGTTCTTCCAGAAGATGTGGTCAGACACGGTCTCCACCAGGGTTTCTACGCGGCTCAGGTAGGACGAGGGGAAACGCTGGGGTCTGGGAACCTGTGCCATGTCCCGCACAGGGCAACACAATCAGACAGGCAAACACACATTGGCGTGCACTAGTGCTTGTATCTGATGACTGTAAGACCTGGGTATACTAACACTAAAAGATGGAAGTCCATTACTACACATTGTTTGGTGGAAAGAGGAGACGGACCACCTGCAATGTATTTAAATAAACTCAATCTGTTCATCATCATTGCAGTCCCCCAAAAGGCATATGATCACAACATACCTTTGTCTTATCAGAGTCCGTCAAATGCTGTGCCATGGACTTGATAATCAGCTCAAAGAAGAACCAGGAAAACTGCAGGACAAAAGGAAGTCATCCCACAATAAATTACTGAGCCCCTCCGTAAAATTTAAGAGTAACTAACTCTGCTTCGCTCAGAAGTGGACCCAGCTGAAACCACTCAAAATTGTGGGATTGAATGTGTCAAAGTAACCCACACGTGCAATGATGGAGCTAGTTTTTACATGCTATTTTTACCATACATTGTAGAGGGTACAGAGCTTATTCACCATTCAGCAACTTCATACATCAAACCCAAATATAATTGCTTTCAACTAAACAAATTGACATCATTATTTTATGAAAACCAGGACAGAAATTACATACAATAACATGATTGATAGGGGAAGACTAACCCTCAGGGCATTTCTGACGGCTGACACCTCATTGCTCTTCAGGTCAAAGGTCATCCCCTTAGCAAGTTCCTCATGGACCGTCCTGAAGCCGTGGGACTCTGACCTGAACACATACTGCACACACACATGAATGCAAACACAGCAATCGATATAAATGCACTTATATCACACATGTATAACTTACACAAAATGTGTATTATAAGCTTCCCCTCCACACACATGCACACACGTAGGCACGCACGCACACACACAGAAACACAACCACACATTTACTTGACAGCTATGCAATTGTTATAACATACAATCACCCCCTGCCCTACATACACACACACACACACATACATACACGCATACAGACACGCACAGCAGCGGCAGCTTAAATAGTTCACCGTTAGCCTTGAGCGGCGTGCCAATCTGTTGCCATAGCAACCCCGGTTCCATTAGGTGTGCTCCGCTCTGTTCCCCTGTCTGCCTCCATTCGTCTCTGCCACCGGGCCTTCAACAAAGTAGGCCTATTTTCCCCTCCGTGTAGCCAGCGTGAAGCGTGTCCCCTCCTGGCTCCTTCCTCTGATCACCCGTAACGACCTCGTGCCTTAACAAGCATGCCTTGTGCTTCTGATTGAGCCCCAGTGTCCTGATCTGTCTGCGCTTCAATCCACGCTCATCCGTCGCACGCTCTCTCTCCTCTGGGCGCACGGCCGACGTGTTGCTGGCTGGATGCACCGCGCGCGCACGCACACACGCACTCTCAAAGCCCCCCTTCTTCCTCGCCTCTCGACTAATGACGTGGTTTAACCCAACTTCTCCAATGCAAACTACAACTAATGACGACTATAGAAGCTTGTCAAGCACATGTAAACACACACGCACGCACACACACACACACACACAGGCTACATTCTATGACTTGTTACACGCGTGCGACTACAGTATAACTCGGGGTGACTGTATATTAATTTATACTTCAGGCTGAGAGTCAATGGTGTATACCTTGACATATGAGTGCAGATAGTGGTCCAGGTGGTCCTCGTGGCACTTGGCAACAATGTGCACCAGCACTCTGCAGGCACATGACAACAAAGGTGCTATTGATCACAACCTGGCTGGCAGTCTGCCTGCATCAATAGCATGCCACGGTGGGCAACATCTGTCCAACATCGCCAGGCACGCTCCTCTTCACAGTGCATTATTAATAATGTACGGTCCGGTATTAATATTAAACACGTGTGTTATATGTAGCCCTTTGCACTTGAAATCGTTCATTTTTTGAGATATTGAAAACATTTAAACTGGGTGAAGTCACCTAATATCAGTTTGACTCATAATTTAATATAGATCAATATATTATTTGACCTTTTTGTGAGCCTAAAGAATGTGATATGAATGGTGTATTACCACTGCGTACCTTGTGGTGGCAGTAGTGACCTCATCATTGTCATTTTGCGTCAGAACCTTGAAGAGCTGGTTGAAGAGCACTGGTAGAAAACGAACAATAACTGGTATTCTCTCCATGCTGAGGAGACCCTGGGGGGTTATCGGGGGAGGAGGACAACATGGATGAGAAATTGGGATATAAAGAAAAGAGACAGTTAAAATGGAAACAAAGGGGGAACCATTTTTAATATTCTTCTTGTCACTCTGTTCACTAGTCCAGACAAAACTTGAGCCTGAGGGAATATGCTGCATTTGTTCTGACCTTCAGGCAATTGAGGTAATTAGAGGTAGGAGGTAGCGAGAGGTCCTGCTCTCTCTTTTGGCACTGCTGGAAGAAACGGTTCAGGTGGAGGTCCTGGCATTGAGAGAGAGAGAGAGAGAGAGAGAGAGAGAGAGAGAGAGAGAGAGAGAAACAATCAATATTAGCAAAAGTGATCTGGTAGAATACTTACTGGATCAGTTACTAGCTAATTTAAGCAAAGCTAACCCCATAATGTTATATAAACATTATGTGGACTGACATGGTACAGTTGGAGGAGATTAGCTTGCCTGTAATGCCTTACCTGAGTATAAACCGTGGAAAGAACATTAGTGGAAACCTTGAAAATGGGTTTCCCTCCATCTACCCATTTCACATCTCCGTTCTGTATGACAGGAGAACTGCAGTTAGCGAATAGGAGAACCCTGGCGATGAATATGGCTATATTCCCCATTCCGGTCAGAACTACCCATGATTGATTTTAAGAGTATTACAATATACAGCGTCTCTAAGAGCGCCTGTCTCCAGGGGCTGCCTCGCTCTCCCTGTAATTCACCTTGGTGCTGCTTGGCTCTTTGATGGCCAGGTATCCAGGGGGCAAGTTACAGGAGACAGGGATGTTAAACTCCTGAGACGCCAGGCGTCCTTCTCTTAGGAGAGGAAGCCAGGAATACCCCACTACACACACACACACACACACACGCACACACGAGCCCGCGCGTGCACACACACATACACAAAGAACTGAACGTTAGATAAATGCACATATAGTTTAATATAAATAATGTTGTGTTATTATCTTGGTCTCCATGATGATACAGTAATTTTCTTCCCCCCCCCCAATTGAGATGGCTGAAGGCCCAATTCTCTTACTGAAACAACTCTCTTTAGTTAGCTTTAGTGATTTATGGTCTAAATCTAGGATATAAGATCTCCAGCTGAATGATGAGACATGGCTAATTTACCTTGGCACCCTGTAGACCATAACCTCCTACTGTAAAATGTGCATCTTACCTGGGGTCTCCAAGGCCTCTTTTCTCTTGGCATTGGTCTTGGCGTTGATGTCGCAGGTGACGTGGTAGAAAGAGAATAGAAGGTGGTGCTTTTCGTGCAGATGAGTGGGCAGCTCGACCTTCACCTGGAATAGAGATGCCACAATGAGGTAACGCAGTATGCAATAAACAAATATATACAGTATATATCTTCTAACCTGTCAGTTTAATATCTGTAAATTTTTCCTGGATCGTTACCTCATCATAGAAGTCTGGGTTCTGTGAGTGATGTAGGACGGTGGAACAGGCAGCTGTGGTGAACACTGGGCCCCCTGGCTTGCCGTAGATGCACTACACAATGTAAACAACACTTTAACTAAATTAAATCTTATCTTTATCGCTGAGAGGCAAAATATAGCTATTGCTGTAACACTTTCTATGAAGGTCACTCTTATAATGCTCTATGCATACATTCATAACATGTTATAAGGCAATTATAAGGCATTACAATAATTGTTATACCCACTTACAAAACAGCATTAGGCTGTATAACAATGTTTATAATGCATTATGAGCTGTTGATTTAATGCATTATAACTAATGTGTATACCATTTTATCATACTGGCAAAGAATCTTAAATATTGCTTTACGATGTTTTCCAGTTAACCGCTCCTATAACATACTGCTGTATGTTAATTAATAGCACTGATTAATGATTCAGCAGGTAAGAAGTGCAGGAGGAAAGCCATTGTCCCACTATTTACCTTTAAAGGTTTGGCAAGCTCCTCGTCTGAGCTGCGAAACTCAACATAGACGGCGATGTTGCGAGCCTGTGAAATAAACCATTGTCAGGTTCTCAAAAACATGTATGCTGTATCTGCTCAGGCAGGGCATTATGGGTAATAGTCAGTAGAAAACAAACCAGAAACACATGAACATATAAATACAAGCAAATGCACTGTACATTTTATTTTGTATTTATTTATTTATTTATTTATTTATTTATTTATCCTTTATTTAACCAGGCAATCTCACTGAGATTAAAATCTCTTTTTCAGGAGAGTCCTGGCCAAGAAGTAGCTTCAAACATACGAGTTATAAAAAATACACAGTAGTTATACAACCAAATATGATACATACATACATACATAAAACATACTGTTAAAAGACTAATTTGTCAACTGAACCGATAATAAACTATATAAAACAGCTTATAGTCCAAATAGTTTATTTTTATTTTTTATGATCTACTCTATGTTAAAATTACAGGTTTATCATTCCACTTTCTAACACAAACAATTTGTACCTTTATTTGGTGCGACAGTATATGTTTGCTATTGTGCTTCACCTTGGCAAAACTCTTCTGGTTGTCGAACTTCAGGTGTTTGGGGTAAACGTAGATCTGGTTCTTGTAAACGCGGTGTGGCTGGGTGAACTTTGTGGTGTCCTGCACGAATTCCTCCACTTCCACCGTTGGCTGGTGCTGGCTCAGTTCTTCAAAGGGCTTTACTGGTATGTAGGATGATGTCACACAATCTAAACGGAGAAGGATATAGAACATGTCAATGCACTGTTCAGTTTGTGGGATAGTGGGACAGCAGAATCAAATGTACAGTAGTGTGTGAGTGAGTCTTAGTAGAGAGAGGGGATGAAAGAAATCTGAATTACGGTTATTTCAACTTACTAGGATGTTCCATTGGAACATATTCTACTGTGATGTCCAGGCTTCCTGGAATGGTTTGCAGTTTGCTGGTCTTCTCAGCTCTACAGTCGCAGCAGGGAGATAATAATGCTGTTTAAAACCTGTTCATCCCTAAGTGTGTCGTGCACGTAACTTCCCCCCACTCCCCCAACTTGTGGAGTTATGGTTATTTTTTCATATATATGTCTAGTTACTA
>JAODUH010004480.1:0-10681 GCA_027564835.1 Typhlichthys subterraneus | reverse complement strand
ATCCCCCAGTCAGAGCTTGCTGATGTTGCTCGGGAAAGGGAAGTTTGGGGTCCCTTGCTGGAGCTGCTGCCCCCGCAACCAGACTATCGGATAAGCGGGAGAAGATGGATGGATGGACTTAAAGTAGCTCTTTATGACTTACTGACTCTAAACTGAGAGCACCAGAATGCCCCACATACACATAGACACGCATTAACATGCACAGTTGCTGGACCTTATTTATATAGTTCTATGGGATGGACCAGCCATCAAAACAGAGGAGCTGGGATAGTAACACACACAGAGGGAGTGTAATGTCATTCTATGGGCACAATTTAGTTATACTCTATCTTACATAGAAATTAGTTGCTTACTGCTTTCATGTTTAAAATATAGTATACAGGTTATAAAACGTGATGCTTAGACTATACAGGTCTAATAACCATTAATTATTTAATTATCATTATCTTAAGATTGTAACAAATGTCGCACCTAAAAGATTTACATATCTCCACAAATACCATTTAAGTTTAATTATGAATGTTCCCCAGGAAAAGACGAAGGGTAGGGAAAAGTAAAAAGTAGCGTTTAGACCTGCAAAAACAGTTCAGTCCCATGTTGGCTGCAGCCAAATGTATTAAATAAACAGACAATTCTGTTGTCAATTTTATGCCTGCTCTTAACAAATAAATCCTGCTGGTATAACTGTTGCTTAAAAGGAACATCACACATGCTGATATTCAGTAATAGCTCGTAGCACACTCGAGAGTAATGAACACGAAGCTGATTCATTATCCGTATTAGTATGAACGGAGTGGGTAAAATCCACTGGCAAACTTTGCAGTGTGCGAAGCACGGTAGAGAAAACACAATGGAAAATGCTGCCTTTTAACTAAGTAGGCTACGTTTTGCAATCAGCCCTCTTGCGAGTATATCCTATTCTTTGCTTTACCTTTGCCTCACAGTTTTACTGGTTGGTATTCAACATGCCTCGATCACGTGAAAACTTAAATTCAGTGTTTCAAAACGCGTCTCTTGCTAACTGGAGATTTAGGGAATCCTTACATTGAAAAGTAACAGCAGCAGTATAAACTCACAATTATTGTAAAGATAAATCTGCGGTTCACGTGCATGCCGAACCGTTGGGGGTGATCCGTACGGGTCACGGATCAACGACGATCTGTTACATCACTACATAGCGCTACCTGCTTCAGCATAATGTCCATTCATGAATGTTTTCAAAACTGGGGGTAAGGTGTGACATTTCAAGAACTATTAAGAGATAGCTATTAAGTCCCACACAGGTAGTGTCAGGACTATAACAACCCACTAGCACGCTTTAAAAGAAAAAAAAAACACGTTAATTTTGTTGTTATATTAAAATCAATGGGCATCGATTCCAAGGTGGCCAGAGGTACTTGATCCTTCAGGTTGGGGAAGAGGTGGAAGGGGGGGAAGGGCAGTCTGTTTTACCTCCACTGACTGTCTCCTCTACTCGTTAACAATGAGCCAAAGTAGGGGAGAAGATGACAGAGAAAGAGCAGTAGGATCAATATAGAGAGCAAGATAGCTTTGAAGAGAGAAGTCAGTGCAAATCCACGCTATTGCTGAATCTTTTTGCTTGTTCTTCACAGACGCAGATCAGAACATTACAGCACCCCCCTCCCCCAATGATATGGTAGAGAGAAAACACAATTTGAATTGATTGGATTTTCATAAAAGTTCAATGTCCACAGAGACACACACAGAAAAACACAAACAAACAGAAGCAGGCATCGCATGCATTAACCAACACACTCCAAACTCCTCGGGTTCTTGAGAGCAACAATTACTTCTTGATGAACATGCCCATGCAACAGCTCTCTCTCATTTCCCTGGTTACCAGATATCCCAGCAATCAGAGAGAAGTGAATTCTCACCGTGGTGTTAAATTGAGAAAAGAGCTGGGTGCCATCCACATTAAGTCAATAATTCAACCAGGGAAAAGATATTGACAATCGGGATCTCCCACCAGCTTATCGTTCTGCTTTTATGTATCATTCAGATCAAAATACAATAATGTTAACCGAGGTGACGCTTGATGTGAACCAAGACATCGCTATGATTTTTAAATATGATATATATACAGATATACAGTATATCATTTAATTAATTAGTGTGGAAAATGTCCTCTTATTTTCAAATGCATGCTATTGTACACTATTATTATTGTATTTCTAAAATGTGTGGTGTGAGAATGTTTGCGCACATACAGTACCATCATCGATGATGCTGACCACAACTCCATTACCGGTGATGTTTTTTGTCCAAACTGGCATCACATTCAGGTCCAACCCATTGGAACTGTACTGGCCCTGTGCAAACTGAACAAGCACACACACAATTTATGAAACGGCAACAACTCAATACTAGCTGTGTATAGTGTGTAGCCTACTGTACACATTGTATAATGTGCCTAAAATACAGTATGTCTTCTTATGTCTGTGCGTGTTTGTGTGACACGCTCAGGCTGCTTTGTTCTTGAGGAAAGGCTTGGCAGGAGAATGGAGACAGCTAACATGCTGTATTGTCCACCAGAATATCAACACACATTAAGCATAAAACATAAGGTACACAGTTATATCTCATATACACACATACGCACGCATGCACGCACACACACACACACACACGTCCTGTATGGACTTTGGCTTTGAACAAACTCCCTGACATCTATTGTGCTTGTCTCTCTCCAAACAACACACAGCAGAAACATTGCTGTGAGTGTGTGTCTCTCTACACTGTTAAGACTCTATATCCATCATTTAAGACATTGTTTAAAGGGCACATTCCATTAAAACCAAGTATTTCTAGTTGTTTTTGGAATTAGTCATGTCGAGGTGACCCGGAGAAATACACAGCCGTTCAAAGCGAGCTGTTCGCTTCATGGTCTGTAATGCCCACGTCGAAAAAAAAGGCGGAGAAACAGGCAAATGAGAAAACAGCCCAGTTGCAACGTAGATTCAAGCATAGTTTGTTTGGTTAACGCCTCTATGAGGATATGCCTGCCCATAGCACGGCAGACTGTTGTGCTATTTAGAAGCAGCTAAAGATACCTGCAGAAACAAGCAATTTATGTCGGGGTCAGTAAGAAAGAATAAATGTGCTGTTCCTGGATGCACATAGGAGAACTGGAATGTGGATTTACAAAAAAAGTGGCTAATATTTATTTTCGTGTACCTGAAGGTTATAGGCCACAGATTTCTCAACTTTCGGCTTTATAAGAAAGGATTTGCTATTAAACTAATCTTGAAAGATGGAGCGGTGCCAACTATGAAGTCGATTGCCCATACTACCGTAAGTAATATGTTTAAAATGTATCCTACCTACTAGGTCCATAAACATAGACTATGTTAATTTGGATATTATATATATGATTTCAACTGACTGGGCCTTAGCTTGTTTGCATGACATCCCTAATCTTCTAAAGTATAGCCTACTGTTTATGTGGGCTTTATACTGTAAATGTATCATTGTGCTTTTGAGTGAAGGTGCAGATCACGGAAACACGATACGAATATGAGCCTCGCTCACTTTAAATAACAGTAAACCCAAACGTAAGGTCCTCCGGACAAAAACGGGTGTATGCATGCAATGATAATCGTGCAGGTTGTATGACTGGAGAGCATTTGGGTTATGGACGGCAGCATACGCATGCCGGCAGCTAATACGATGCCGGTGAACATGTTTTATAAATAGCGCAAATCTAACTGTAAAGGAGCATATTGTTGAGAAAATTTGGTGTAAGTTTAGTGTAAGTTAACATTGTGGTCTGCGGTGTCTGCTCTGTCACTTTCCTCTTCTGATTCGGGTTCATACATGTAAGGCTGTAATCCTGGCGCAGCAGAAGACATTGTTTACTGTCATGCCAGTACGCACGTTGACTGATTGATGTTAGCCAATCACAGCACAGTTAATTACATAGGTAAAATTTTAAGAAACAGTCGCTAAATCAACGTGTCAACACTGTAGGGGGTGAAATTAACTTTGAAGGACATGATTAAAAAAAGCGCTAAGGTGTTTTTTCCTAAAACAATATTGTCTACTTACCAAAAACAGCTTAGGGAATAATAGAAATGAGCTGTAAAGTGTATAAAGGCACGTTTAATCACTTAAAAGCAAGTTTTCCAAAGTCAAGCTCAAATCAAAGCAAACTCCCTCAGAAGCTCCACCCCTCACATTTGAAACGCATTGCGAAGACAAGGGCATTGTGAGCGGTGTTTGCCACTTTGTTTATGTTCCTATTTATGATGCCAGGGCTGTGTAGAAGAGAATACAGAAAATGGTAAAGTAGTGAAACGCAAGGACAAATTTGGTGAATTTGACAAAAGGTGTATTAGCTTACAATAGCTGACTGTACCTTTAATAACAGAGGCACATCCATATACATGCACAAAGTACTTCCATGTACTGAGACACACACTTTTGCAAAACACATAGCAAATCAAAGCACACGATACAAGAACATACTGTATGTACTGAGACAAACAAATACACACACACCCTAGTAGGCTGCTAACCATGTGCAGATTTCTGACCATCATAAAAAAATATCGTTGTTAACCAGAGACTGATTAAATCCAGCTATACAAGAGAACAAACAAACACACACACACACACACATACACAAGTCAACAAATATAAGACCTACTGTAGTTTAATTAAATATTTCTATATTTATGTTGACATGCATTTACAGCTAATAAACGAATCATTTAAAATGAAGATTGGCTGTGTAAGTTTTTGTCTCTCTTGCCTTGATCTGCAAGGGAAGGTATCAATCAATCTAATGCCATAGTACATCACTGCAGGGCTGAAACTTCACCCCATCTCCACCTAGCTCTCTCAAATGACACGTCTGACCTGTCACTCAAAACATCATGCTATTGATTTGCTAACGTGCCAACAATGAGAAGACCAGCATCAGAAGTAGACCTGGGCTACATCCGAATAGTCTTTTTCGCTTAGGAACCTTCTTAACTGAGTGAATGATCCGGAACTATATAAGTCACAGCCATAATAAGAGCTGTTTGAATTCTATTATTGCTAAGAAAATGTGCTTCAATTCTTCCTTTCTTACGTCCTTTAGCATAGGGTACTCTGGATCATCCGAAATACGAATTCGAAATACGAATAAGAAAGGAAAGGAGATAATGTCATCCCACAATTCCTTGCAACACATCATTTGGCCATTCACAAAAACAAACGACCATCATAATGTCAAATGAATTGCCTTATGTATCTTACATACTGTAGCATAATACAACATACATACTAATTGGTATTCATGTCTAAAAAAACAGTACATTCTATGCTTAAAAACATGTTAAAGCCGCTTTTAGTAAATTAAACATTGTAGCCAACAACTCTCACTTTAGCAAAAATGTTGTATTGTCTAAGCTATGTCCCCTTTCCCAGAGATCCTACAATTTTGTGTGCAGTTCAGACATTTTTAATCTCACTGTAGATGACGTCCTAAACCCTACTTGACAGTATATTGCTAAATAGGCCTAATGTATGATAATTGTTGTGCTTTTTGTTAATGGGTGCAACTCCCATGTGTGACGCCATAAGAAATGTTGACACATGTTCTCCAAGACTGTAAAACTGCCTTCCTTGATGTAGGTTCAAAACCAATTTAACACATTATCCGAGAGACCCACCATTTTCTGAAGCCGATTTATTAGGATGTCATGATTATTGATGTGCGCGATTAGTCAGTTAAACAACTGGGATCATTGCTAGTTTGCTATATTGTATTATACATTTTTTGAAAGTAGTGGCTCAATCAGTCTCTCCTACCTCAGCCTGCACATGAAACACGCAAAATAATCTGTTGACGCTGCGAGTGGAGTTGGTAGCGCTTTATTTTCAATGCGTTCTTGGTTCCTAGTAGGGAGGGAGCGTGGACTACTCTAAAAGTCGCTAACATTGATGTTGCCACAAGCTCTGATCGCAGAAGACGACTCTGTGTTGAAATTTGAAGCGCAGCGTCATACATTGTCCAAACGAATCTGCATTCACAAACTGTCTGCTTTCGATTTAACCTTACAGTAAAATTGCATTTAATATCGTTCTGAGTGTTTTGGGATTTTTAGACTAATCGACTAGTCTAGATTTAAATTTTAGTTTAACCGATGGTGAAATTAGTCGCTAGGAACATCCCTAGTCATGATCAATGGTATCAAATGCTGCACTCAAGTCTATGAGAATAAAGATTGAGACTTTAGTCTGATTTAGCCGGAGATCATTTATTATTTTGGTGAACCTTGATTGAAATTCCTCATGGATACTGTTTTTTTTAAAGAAAAGTGTTTATTTGAAACGAGACTATCTTTTCCAGTATCTTACTAATAAATGGCAAGTTTGATATTGGCCTGAAGTTGGTCATTGCATTAACATCAAGTTTTGATTTCTTTAGAGTTTTACAACAGCTGTTTTGAAAGCAACAAAATAAATGCCTGTTTCAAGTTATGTATTAATAATCTTCAAAACATGACCTGACAGACTGTCAAACACCCACTTAAAGAATGATGTGATGTGGAAGAGTTACTCTCGGTGACAATCTTGCAAAGCTCACTAAGTGTAACAGAAGTAAAAGTTCCCATAGATACATAATAACTACTACAGGGTTTACTGCTGTCATCAATTGATAAAGTAGTAGTAGGAATGCTAGCTCTAATTGAGGCTATTTTGTTTTTGAGGAATACTGCCAGCTCTTCACACTTTGAGGCAGAGGGCTGGGGGGGGGGGGTACTGGCAGTATTGAGAAGCTGGCCAATAATACAGAACAGTGCTCTAGATATTGGTGAAATAATCCTGTCTTGACAGGCGGATTGCGTTGTTATAGGTATAAATGGATTCTTTGTAAATACCACGATGAAATGTAAGCTCAGACATTTTTTTCTGTTGATCGACATAATCTTTTCAAGACCTTAACATTAGCTTTATTTAACCATGTGGATAATTTGCTAGTATATCTTTTTTTGGAAACCGATGAAGTGTCTACTCCGGGTAGGGAATGAGTCCTTAACCCCAAGTGAAGGAGTTCAAGTACCTAGGGATCTTGTTCGCGAGTGAGGGGAGTGAGCTCTTGATCTTCCAGGCAATTTTCGTCCCTACCCTCACCTATGGTCATGAAAGGTGAGTCATGACGAAATAACAAGATCACAGGTACAAGCGGCCGAAATGGGTTTTCGCTGCTCCTTTGCATCGAAAGAAGCCAGTTGAGGTGGTATGAGCATCTAGTAAGAATGCCTCCTGGGCACCTCCCTTGGGAGGTGTTCCAGGCACTTCCAGCTGGGAGGAGGCCTTGGGGAAGACCCAGGACCAGGTAGAGAGATTATATCTCCACACTGGCCTTGGAACGTCTCAGGATCCCCCAGTCAGAGCTTGCTGATGTGGCTCAGGAAAGGGATGTTTGGGGTCCCTTGCTAAAGATGCTGCCCCCCCGACCCGACTCCGGATAAGCGGGAGAAGATGGATGGATGGATGGATGGATGGATCT
This sequence comes from Typhlichthys subterraneus, assembly GCA_027564835.1. NCBI lineage: Eukaryota > Metazoa > Chordata > Actinopteri > Percopsiformes > Amblyopsidae > Typhlichthys > Typhlichthys subterraneus. The sequence continues at coordinate 3,156 of JAODUH010004480.1, read as the reverse complement.
TCTTTTGGTCTTTAGTGGAGCGGCAATATTTAATGCATATGACATGTCATCATTCAAAATTTTAACCATGCAATTTAGTGAACAGTCATAGAAATCAATAGATTTTATGATATTGAAGAATTTTGTTTTAGCCATTTCATCTAGGAATCTCTTTTGAACCAGAATTAGCCTTTTTTTCTCTGGTACAATAAGGTTTGTATCAAAAAACACGGTCAGAGATAAGTAAATCAGATACTGAGAGATGATTTATGTTTAACCCTTTTGTTATGACTAAGTCAAGAGTGTTGCCTTGGCGACGAGTGGCTACTTTAACATGTTGGTCAAGATCAAAGCTGTCCAGTATATTTAACAACTGCGTGGCTCTGATGTCATTATGTTTGTTAATATGAATATTAAGGTCTCCATTAAGAAGTAATCTGTAGTATTAAGAAGTAATACATAATACTGGGCATTGTGAGGCTTAATATATTTTATAAAAATTCATCCCCCATTAACCTCTCCCATCCCACTTCCACTAAAATAAATACACTCGCATCCCAATCCCATTAAAAAGTTGGGAAAAAATCCCGTCCCATCCTAATTACAAAAAATTTGACTCCCACTCCCTCCCATTCCTGTGTTGTGTTTTTTGACCGGAGTCTTACAAAGTAAGACAATAAAATAAAAAACACAGCAGCCTACAGATCTCAGCCAGGGTTTTTCCTGGCTGGAAATAGGCCTTTGGCGGGTGACATTTAACATTTAACCTTTTAGGGAGATTTTGAAGATTTGAAAGTTAAATGCAGCATTTTAATGCGCTTTGAGAGGCTAGATCTATGAAGAACTTTGTGGCAAACGGCAACGGCTCTATGCTTACATTTTCCTCCAAGGACCAAATGTGAGTTTAAAAATGTGGAAATAGCCTACAGCCAAATATTTGGGGGCACAGTTGAAATTGTGTTTATTAAGGACAGACAAACACAACAGATCTGGAAACATGATAATGTTTGACACTTTACTCAAAATTGTGACATGGTCACATAGGCTATATATTTTTTACATTATTAATGTTCATTCTACATTGCTAACTATATCCCCATATTTAATGTGGAGGTTAGATCAACACGTTCTCATTCTCAACTTGTCAAAAATTGCAGCTTGGTCAATGGCCTTTCTCGTCAATTTTGGAAGCGTTAGACAGCCCTTGGCGTAGTAGGATGAAGGATTATTTTTATGATTTCAGGTAAATACATTTTATACATTTTCATTTAACAGGTCTTGATTGTGATTGTCATTGTGCACGGGGTCATATTTAAGCTGGGAATGGTGATTAGAAGTCACTTGCACTAATGCCCCAAATACTTTTTTCACCTTCGCACACCAACATTTTTACTCATGTGAGTTTTCATTGTATTTTCAATACATATCATTTTGGCGCTATGACCCTGAATGTCATAGTTGATAAGTTAAGATGACAATATTGTTTTTTATTTTCACCAAAGCACACCAAAGCAAACAGGATAGCATAAGTAGACAAAGGCAACTAGAATTTAGTTAAAAATGCAATAATATAGTTTATTAAAATAAATGTATTTGTGTATAAAGGTGTGCGTCATAGTGTTATTACGATTCCCGGTCCCGTCCACTCCCATTGACTTTTTTTTCTGTCCCGTCCCAATCCCGTTAGTAATAATTATTTTCTTTCCCATCCCGCGGGAATCCCGAAACAAATGTCAGTCTCTACCCCCCATACAGTTATCTTGAATGGAGAAATCTCGTAAAATAAGATAACTAGCTTGCCAGCTCTGTTGAGTATGCTAGTAGAAAACGAACTTCCGACAGCCAGCTGCCACTTTAAGGTAACTGAATGAACAGTCCTCCATTTCAACCATTAAATATAGCCTAGTTCTATGGTCTCAACGCGAGCAACAGGGCATCCGACAAAAGTCCGTCAAAATGGTGCACCGCATCGCGTCGCTCGCGTCCAGCTAGGACATTACAACAGAAAATATAGCGATCGAACTGCTTTTGTCGCTGACGCTCTCTCGCGTCGCATCCAGTTAGGACACGGTGTAAGGCTGCATATATATATATATATAATATAGGGGTTTAACATTTCTGATACCAAAACCATGATACAAACGTCCACGGTTTCGTGTCGCGGTTCCGGTGTTATGGTTTAAGTGGTGACAATGTTAACTGGTGATATTTCCAGATGTGGCGTAGGCGTGGCATGTGGATCTATGGCACAGAATGATCGTGTAGCTGACTATGTCGATGCCTGTTCAAAACACCGCAAACGTCAATAAATGTTAAAGTTGTCATTCGTATTTGTCATGATCGCGTTTAATGTTTGTACTACATATACTACAACACGTGAAACAGTTGGAGTTGTTTGTTGACACCGCAGGTCGAACGCAGTTGATCGTATTTCTCTTTGACAGAGTGCAATGCGCACAGATTAATTTGTGAATGTGATACATCTATACAATCGGTCATGTTTCATATGCTTCATATTATTTTATGATTTATCCCTCTCAAAATCTAATCCTTAAATAGGCAACACAAAATACAGTGTAATAAACAAAAAACAAGGTTTCCTCATGTTAACACGGGGCACAAATTAAAATAGGCTAATATGCAATGCAAGCTCTAGTCTTAAAGTGCAGGAGTAGCCTAGCGTGTCCCATTATTGACATTGGAGGAACAACAACAGTAGGCTAATGATTTATTAAATAAATAATTGTATATTAAATTGTATATTAAAGTCTAAATACTCCCTTTGCGGAGGGATGGCCAACACACACTGTTTGTTATCACAAGCCTACAAGTGGTGCACTCAATCTGAAAAGGGAAAAACTACACATTTTGAATAGACTAACTGTGGGAGTTCACCCAGTGATTTATGTAACCTATACAAGGTGTAAGTCTTCCAGCCAAGCGCAAGTCTGCAGCCCCTGAGCTCCCCACATGCCCAACACAGCTGGGAGAGGTCATCTGTATGATATGATGGCATTTGTGTAGTCATTAATACAGACACATCATATAAGTATACCTGATATAACTGCATCAGGTATATCAGGTATATACCTGATATACCTGATGGTTCCTCTCCGGGAACCATCACCTTATCGTGGTGGAGAGGTTTGGGTGCCCCTATGAACCTGAGGGCTGTGT
>JAODUH010004479.1:0-10681 GCA_027564835.1 Typhlichthys subterraneus | reverse complement strand
CCTTGATCAGCCTAATTAGGCTCTTGACAGCCAAAAAGGACAATAGGCCTGCTAAAATCAAGCAGGGCCGTGACATATATATATATACACACACACATATATATACACACATATATATACACACACATATATATATATACACACACACATATATATATATACACACATATATGTGTATACACACATACATATATATATATACACACATATATGTGTATACACACATATATATATACACACATATATATATACACACACATATATATACACACACATATATATACACACACACACATATATATATATATACACACACACACATATATATATATATATATATATACACACACACACATATATATATACACATATATACACACACATATATATACAGTATATATACATATATACACATATATATACACACACATATACACATACATATATATGCATACACACACACATATATATATATATACATACATACACATACACATATATATATAACCAACAACAACATAAAGTGTTTAGAGGTGTGTGTCAATATTACAATCCTAAATTTCTACTGAAATCATCAGGCTGGTGGGCCCTGGCTTACATTATGACCCAAATGATGGAAGTAGGTCAGTCAGACATTCAGAAAGATACCAGGGAGACCATGAATGTCACCATAGTGCACGTATAGGCTTAAACATGCTTAGTTTGCAAATAAAATTATTAAACACACAAACTTAGTTACATGACTGCAAACAAATTATTCCCTAGTATAGTTTAAAAAAAAGGTATAGTAGCCTACCTCGTATAGGTATAGTCTACACAGAAAGCTAAAGAAATGCGAATCAAGTAATTGCCTTGTACACCAGTCGTGTATATTCGGCGAGAATAAATTCAAATGCATGTTGCTAGGCAAAAATACACATGTGGATCTGAACTGCGGCAAAACCATGAGCCGCACCCCCAGACTCTTTTTTTGCCATCAGTCCTTCGGGTCTCCTGACAGTGCAGTGTGCCACAGTGTAGCAGCATAAGTAGAATACAGTACGTGACGTCACTCAACATGGCAACACACTTCAAAGGCGGAGGCAGAGTATTAGGGGGTGTGATGCGATTTGGTATAAAACCTGTATTATCAAAGTTAAACGTGCACATTTATTCTAAATTAAATAGTGTATGTGTAAATAACACAACACACTTTTAAATTTGATGTGGGCACGAGTAAAAGACAGTCATTTTCATCGAGAGAAAAGTGTAATCGACAAATTCACCGCCCACTTTTGCAAAGAAGCATGGCATGCCACACTAGCTGCTTTCATGCGCACCCATTTTATGATAGCCGTCCTATGGTCGACGAAACGCGCCTCTCCGGGACGATCTTAACTTTAAACAGTAATATAATTAAAAAAAGACAAATATACCCTGAAACAATCGCATTCTTATTATTTTGTCGGAATATACCACAATATTGTGTGTTATTTGATCTTTACTCTTTGTTATTCAAGAACCGCGTCACTGCAACAGTCCACCTACAACTATGTGCGCACGAAGTTTGAAGCCAAATATTTTATATTTCAATGCTAAACTCTCCAAGGATGACTACTTTTAATGTGACGAGTCGACAAAGTTTAGGACATAAGCTAATAATAGGCTAGACTATGGCATTAGGCCTATTTTGTTGATACTGTCGCCCGCGTGCTGAAGCGCATCTCTTACACGGGTGGGCGTGAGAGATCCAACTTGCCTCTATTAGTCGTAAATGCTTGGTAGCCTAGGATACATGCAACGAACATAAATACGAATCATATAGTTTACATACCTAACGATTATGACGTACTTCTTTTCGCGAAGTGTGCTCAAGAAGGGTAAATGTAGGCTAGAAGATTCACCCAGATGCACTTTGACAACGAAAACACAGCCATTCTTGCGCATAACATGAACTGCATTTTCCCTCATAGGCTTATTCAATATTCCGAATTTAGCCTACATTTTAGGGCTACATTTATATCAGTCGGTCTATGCCAAACTTAATAGAGTAGGCTTAACGGCTGAAGTGGATCGTTCTACTTTCTGTTGCTGCAGGCCCCTATGTGCAATTGTGCTCAGACAAATGGGAGCTTGTTTTGAATTACAGAATTGAAAACAGATAGGCTATAGCCAACAAAATCCCCGCAAACATTTAGAGATCCCCCAGGACAAATTAAAAACTGTTTAATAAATTACCTTGCAGCGCCTTGTCTGGGGTTGACAAAAAAGTGATAACGTCGACGTCGCGTCGTTAAAATAGTATAGGTAAACTATTATAACCAATCCGCATTACAAACCCGCTCTCGTGTTGATGTCTCGCTTGAGGACGGGACTGGGTAGTTGTGGACGTAATACGCATGCGCAGTATCCACGCCTCCATTTCGGAGTAGAGGGGAGTTTTTTTTCATTTTCTTCAATCAAACGGATTTACATAAATGACTGACGTCTCAGTGCGTCTGCACTCCAGTGGCCATATAAGGATGCGAACATTGCGCGGGAACAGGGGGCTCGGCTCTGGTTGCTATGGCATATTGGAGAATTTAAGCAAGGAGGTGGAGTCTGTGGAACGCCAGATGGCTTGTCTGGAGGTCCATGAGTGTTCTTGTCGAGCAGTCTGGATACTTTCAGTCGCGCATGAGTAGGCTACAAATTAGACTACAAATCGAACTAAATAAAAATAAAATATGGACTAGTGTTTGAGGTATCAGATTAAAATTATAAACAAACAAAATAATTAAACCAAATATACCATTTAATTAATTATTTTATCTATTAAATAAAAAGTACAATTGTTTACGGCAATAATGGTGTTAAAAGAATATTTTTATAATTGTATAGGATATAGCCTCCTTTATTTGGCCATCAATTCCATTGGCATGATGGAGGTCCCAAAATTAAACCACATCTTTTTGAAGGTCTTGGTTTAAACAGTTTGAAAACCGCATAGCTGCCCTAACTTCACTGGGCAGTAGAGAGGCTAAATAATAAATATCAATAGATGCAGTTCGTTGTCTGAAAATATTAATGTCCTACTTTGTTTTCTTTTTCAGAGGTGACAGGAATTGTTTAATCATGCTAAATACTAGGCTACTATAGAGATTGCTTTATAAAATGTGAATAAATTGAAGGCTACAGTTGAATTTGCTACAACTGCGATGCAGTTGTAGCCTATTGGTGAGACCAACAACAACTATTTTTCCTGTCCGACATTTACTTACTTTCACTCACTTCCACTCCCAAAAACTAATGCAATTATATTCCACACCATGGACCGTCAATGAATGGACAGATTTGTGTTTAATGTTTTTTGATTTATACAATGAACCGATCATCCCAGATGTCAAATCCTTACATTTTTGGTCTCTTGCCACCAATGTGGTGATGTGAAATACGACCGAGAGTCTGCACACTTTTTTTTGTACACGATTTCGACCGAGAGTCTGCACTTTTTTTTGTACACGATTTCAATTGTATTTTGTATTTTTGCAGCGCGTGGCGGCTTCCGTCAAAAATAGACACGGCGCGGACAAGCCGAGGTATTTTTATTGACATGTCGGACATTGACCAAGTCGGACATTAAATGTGTACAATTTGCTATGGTTACTAATTAAAATACATTTTTTATTTCAAATTTGGCAAAATAAAGCTGGTATAGTTGGACCAGAAATTACGGAGACACAGGCCTACTTGTGAGTGACAATGCGAACAGCCAATATATATCGACAGACGTTCAGCACAGAGTAGTTGCCTATGTGACGTAGCCTAGTGCTAATGAACGGAAGAGGCTGAGACTTTCTGATAACATTGAGTTAACTACGAAGATAAAAGGCTCGGAGCTGTTTAGAGATGCAGTAAAACACAATATATTTAAGAGGCGAAATTCTATAAGTTTTCCCCTCCATTAGAATGCATTGATCTACCATGAAACCCATACCTGGAAGTCTGCGGGGTGCTGCGCAGGGCTCGTACCCGCCCGTGGGGCTCCGTGGTCGGCTGTGGAGAGCGTCCGCGACCCGCTGGAAGTTCAGGGAGATAAACACGCCCATAGGACCAGGGGCAGGTGTTGGTCCCAGTCCCTCTGTTGACGGCTGGTCAGGATAGCAAGCTGTGTGGCCAGGGTACGGTTGAATCGTTCGACCAATCCGTCGCTCTGGGGGTGTAGGGGATTCGTCCTCGTTTTCTTGATCCCCAGCCGTCGGCAGACCTCACCAAACATGCCAGCCTCGAAGTTCCATCCCTGGTCACTGTGAAGTTCCTCGGGCACACCAAACCGACAGAACATCTCCGTCACTAGCATTTCCGCTGTCGTGGCGGCATTCTGGTCAGGAACCGCATATGTCCATGTCCACGAGGACATAGCGGTTCCCCTCGTCCGACACCGGAAAGGGGCCCAAAATGTCCACGGCCACTCGCTCCATAGGCGCCCCAACCTGGTACTACTGTGCCGCATAGGTCCTTTCTTCGAAGTGCAGGTGTCACACCTGTGCACAAACAGTTCGACGTCCTGCCTACACCCAGGCCAGTAAAAGCGGTCTCGTAGTCGCCGCAGTGTCTTCGTATTCCCAAAATGTCCTGCCCCTACAGCTCCATGAATGAGCTGCAGGACCTGGGAACGTAGATGACGTGGCACGAGCATTTGTAGGATGTCACGATGGCCCCCAGGGTTCTGCCAACGCTTATACAGCAAGCCTCCCTCAATGGTCAAACAGGTCCATTGTGAGTAGAGGCTCTTCGTCTCGCTGTCCAATGCCGAGATGGCTGCCCAGGGCGGCCATTGTCCTTTCTCAACCCACTCTCGTGCCTGCTTAATCACAGGGTCCCGCTCTTGCTCTTGTTGTAGTTGCTTAGGGCCGAGGTACTCCCAGCAACCAGCCCCCACTTCTGAAGTCATCGCCTCATTGCCATCATCTTCACCGACTGCCTGAATATGGTCATGTTCTTCCCGGTCACTGCCGCCTGACTGGTTGATGGCCCTCAGGTTCGCTGCCGCTGGGTGTTCCACCTCCCGTGCCGCGTGGCGTTGACAATGACGACAGGGTTCATTCTCACATGGGCTGCGGGACAGCCCGTCAGCGTTGGTATGCAGGCGGCCTGCCCAATGCCGAACAATGAATTCGTAGCCACTGAGTTCCTCCAGCCAGCGGGCCAGCTGTCCCTATGGCTCTCTGAAGTTCAGCAGTCATGTGAGGGAAGCGGGGATTGGTCCGTTTGGAGCATGAACTGCTTCCCGTAAAGGTAGGTTCGGAAGTGACGGATGGCCTTTACTACGGCCAGCAACTCCCGCCGAGTCACACAATAATTGCGTTCTGGACGGCTGAGGGCGCTGCTGTAGTAGGCCACCACCTGCTCCCCCACTTGTGAGAGCACAGCGCCAAGGCACATGTTGCTGGCATCAGTGTCCAAGATGAATGAACGTTGGGGATCAAGAAGTGCCAATACCGGAGCTTCAACCAGTGCTGCCCGTAATTGATCGAAGGCGTCAGCACATTCCTTTTCCCACTGGAACGGTCTCCCCTTCTTGGTCAGGCGGTGCAGCGGGCTGGCGATGGTGGCAATGCCATGTACAAACCGCCTGTAGCATGATGCCATTCCCAGAAAGCTCCGCAACTCTCCAGCGTCACAATGTGTTGGCCAGTTCTTCACAGCAGCTACTTTTTCCGGGTCAGTTGCAACTCCATTTGCCCCAACGACATGCCCCAGGAAGGTGGTTTCGCGCCGGAATAGCTGGCACTTCTTTGGATGAAGGCGAAGGCCAGCCTGTCGAATGACACCAAACAGCTCACGAAGGTTGGTGAGGGCCCCCTCGAAGCCAGTGGCGTGGACCAACAGATCATCCAGGTAGACCACACACTGGTTTCGTGGCACCCCTGCCAATACCGTCTCCATTAGGCACTCGAAAGTTGCAGGGCCATTACACAGTCCAAATGGAAGAACTCGAAACTGCCACAGTCCTTGCCCAATAGAGAAGGCGGTTTTTGGGCGGGCATCAGGAGCCAACTCTACCTGCCAGTAATCACTGCGGCGATCCAGTGAGCTGAACCAGGTAGAACCGGCAATGTGGTGAAGCGCGTCATCGATGCGTGGCAGGGGGTACGAGTCTTTTCTAGTAACTTCGATAAGGCGCCGGTAGTCAACACAGAACCGCCATGTGTTGTCCTTCTTTCTGACAAGAACCGCCGGTGCCGCCCACGGACTGTCACTTGGCTCAATAATGCCAACTTCTGCCATCTCTTTGATGATGCGTTCTGCTTCAGCCCACTGTGCAAGTGGCATTCGTCGTGGACGGATGTGAACAGGGCATGCATCGCCAGTGTCTATGCAATGTTGCACTAGATTAGTGCGGGTACAATCCTTATCCCTAGCTGCAAAAACATCCAGGAATTCGTGAAGCAATGTCCGTAGCTGGTCCTGTTGGTCTGCATTCAGCCCCTCGCTGCTGCGTTGGTACAGCTCCTCGACTGCCTGCTTGGTCTCGGCACTCGGTGGTGGTGGTTGCATGGCAGCTTCAGTGGGTGGTGGTGTAGTGATGGCACTGGCTGTATAGTTGGCTCTATTGATGATGCGTTGGCCCACTCTAGAGGTATGCAGCAGAATTGCTGGGTGTCACATGATGGTCGGGCAGTCTGTTCTGGTGGTGACATCACCGCTGCCTTCTTCGTACGGCGATGGTAGACTGCCCGTTGTCGCCGACCAGTTCTCTTTCTCTCCCAGTTCTTCTGTAAGATGATGGTCTCGCCACCCATTGTGATGGTCGCTTTGGCTACGTCCACTACGGCCCCCCAACAGCTGAGAAGGTCCAGACCAATAATGCACGGATCGCTAATGGCGGCCAACAAGAACTCATGCATTACTCTCAGGCTTCCCACTTGATTCTGGAGGATCCGGCGTCCCCGGGTGGTTGCCTTTTCTCCTGTTACCGTCAGGAGAGCCCTCTGCGTTGGGAACCATGCAGTTTGTGCATCCGTATTTGGTAAAACTCCAGGCCGTATGATTGACACCGTGGCCCCCGTGTCCATTCAGTTCACACTGAACGTACAGTCCTTCATGGCCACCAATCTGTCCAATCATTTGACCCTTATTTCCACGTTGGTTCACGTTGGGTGGCTCGTGATGGTAAGCCGCTGCAAACACCATCTCCCACTCCCTCGCATGCTCCAACGCCTCAGCCAGCATAGCAGGGTGTGCTAGTTGGGTATGGACACGAAGGTCCGCGGGGGACAATGATCGGATAAACTGGTCACGGGCCAATTCCGTCTGTACAGCAGGGGGCATGTGGACATATGCCTGACGTGTCAAGGTCTCAATGTCAATAGCCAGTGCCTGTAGGGTCTCTCCTTCTCCACGTTGGCGGTTGTGTAGTTTGACACGGGATATCCCTGATTGCACATTCCGTCCAAACCGGCGACCAAGGACGCTTGTCAACACCTGGTAATCCGCTCTCTCCCTCTGGTCAAGTAGCAGCAGACACGACAGTGCATCACTGGTGAGGCACAATGCCAGTTGTAGGGCCTTCTGTCCTTCGGTCCACGCATTTGCATAGGCCAGTAATTCAAATTGGGCCAGGAAGGCTTCCCAGTCAGATGTGCCCGCATACTTGGGTGTCTTGACGCCCGCCGCCATTCGCTGTTCGGTGGTCCAGTCTGTGGCTCCAGATGGGCTAGCTGCGACAGTCGCTGCAGCAGCTGTTGGTGTTGTCCTCCCCGCGGTGGCTGTCCCTGTCCATCGTTCAGCCTCGGCCGGTGTCATCAAACCCGAAATGGTGGTGTAGGCCGGTGGGGGTGCCCTTGTGGCGGTCTCCATGGCCCACAGTCCTGGATGGGAGGACGCCATCCACGCTCTCCTTTGTTCGTTGTCTCTGAGTGGCGCCGCCATCGTGACTGGCGGTCGTCTCACACCCCCGTGCATGCCTAACGTGTGGTCGTTAGCGAACTTATTCCTTGACCGTAACTGGCTAATGGTGTGGTCATTGATGAACTGATTCCTCGATCGTGACTGGTCAGCTAATCTGCCGGCGTCGCCCAGTGCCTTTGTTGGTGTGGCCTCTTCTTCTCCCAACCATAGCTGAACCAGTTATCCTGCTGGGGGGCCCTGAAGTGATGCATCCTCCAAGTTGGCTTCTTTGGTTCCCTCTTCTGGAATAACTTTTTCAGACAGTCCCTTAACACTAGAACTACCGAGGCAGTCATTCTGACTGTTTTAAAATTTTGCAATATAATAACTTTGTTGAAATAAAACCCATGTAACTATAGGAGCCTGACTTTTCCTAAATGTGTCAATATTTTATTCTATTATTGTTATTTTATTAAAATTACAAAACAAAAGAGTTTAAAGTATTTTTACCTTGAATGGCCATCAGTCATATTGCCCGTATGCATTACAGACAGTGTATCATTTGCTCCTTGCCTAGCAACAATTTGTTGTTGTTTAGTCTGTTTAGTCTATTGCAAAGCTGAAACCTAGCTTTAGCTTTGACCTACAACCACATTGAAAAGTTGAATAGAGAACAGAACAATGTCAGCAAGAAGAATGACTGCCACAGAGGCTTTAGCCATGCTTCAGAGCCTTGATGAGGCTGATGGAGGAGCAGGTTCCGATAGGGATGTCTCCTGGTCATTAGAATTAACATTAGAATTAAAATGTAGTGTTCTGATGTTTATTATTACCTATCCTAATATTACAGATCAATTTATTCTTAGATTTTATATAGCTTATTGAAATTGTGCACAAATAATGTATGAGCAGTCAGAATGACTGCTATGGCCATTATAGTAGTTAAAGAATTCCGGTAGTTCTAGTGTTAAGGACTATAGCCACTTTGCTATTTAGTCGTGCCCCACTGTCAGCGTAGTCCATTGCTGCTGCATCCATCCTCTAGGAAGCGTAGATCCCACTTATGACGCCAATGTAATGATGGGAGAGGAGACATCAATCTTTTTGCATTTTCTCCGTTTAATAGCGCTTCACAAACCCAAATTACATACAAGCACACACATTGCTTTATGCTAATGGTAGATTGAGTCTATCCCATTGCTAACACTCATGGTTGTGCCTTAAAAAACTGTCTTAGTACCTGAAACATTGTACCTATGACTAGAACATAACATTACTGCCCAAAAACAAGTAAATGTGTACATTAACTGAATAAATTAACAAACTAACTTAACTATGCAACCGCATTCCATGCCGGGAGTCCATATTCGTTGCAATATAATATGTCAAGAGATGCTGTTAATTTCTTTGAAAGTGATTGACTGTGTGACTGCAATATATCAAAATGTATGTAGAACATCACTACAATATCACTTAACAAAAAGCAATATAGCCTAGTTATTTTTACGCACACATAAAAATATATTATGTGTGCGTCTAATTAGGCAGTGGCCTGCCATGGTGTGGCCGCCTGGGGGCGCTAGAGTTTCAGCAAAACCGCTTTGTTTAGGTGTCAATTTGCATGTGTACTAGAGGCACAGAGACTGGCTGCGTCTAAATTCCCATTCCATAGCGCTAAATTTCACTCCTACCTCCTAAATCTCCAGATGTTGCATTTAAAACTCAATTTTGAAGGTTGTCCCTCTAAGTTGGCGAGTGGACTAGACCAGCTAAATTAAATTAAATACATGATTTAATAAAAACACCAATGACGTGTAATATGCAAGTGTATGAAACGTCGAAATAAATTGCAGCCAACATTTGCGTCTTTTTAACCCTATTAAAAGCTATTTCTACTTCCTAATTCATACAGCTGTTTCTCGAGAACGCGCTTTGACGCATGCATGACTTTTAGGAGACGGAAAGCTCCTTATTTCCGAGTCCGATATCTAGCAACATCAGACAGAAATATGACATTGTTTGTTCGCAAACAAAATATTCTATTATAATTCAAGCAATACATGCAGCACAAATTCTTATGGTTAAAGGATGTTTACTTTATTCATCGATCTTGCCTAATGCTAAAATGCAATAATACATTTTTTAAATTGTCCTTTACAATGGAATTGTTTCCAAATCCTGTAAGGAAGAGGTCTGGAATGGATGCATATGATATTAATAAAATAAGTAAAATTAGAACCAAATATTTAACTTTTCCCTTATTACCTAAAGTAAAAGAGGTTCATTTTAAAACAATGAATGATGTATCCTATTAGGGAATTTTTGAGACTAAGGTTTAATTTGGATTGTAACAAATGCTTTTTGTGATACTGAAATTGAAACTTATGAACACTTATTTTGTGATTGTGAATGGTCAAAAAACCTTTGGACTGACATCTGTTATTTATCAATGGATAAATTGGAAAAATTAAATTCCTAGGGATACATTTCAATATAGTAACATAAGATTTGGCATCTTTTTAGAAAATAAAAAAGTAGATTTTTTTTGTAATAACATAATACTATTGGGAAAATAGTACATACATAAATGCAGATTTGCTAAAACACATCAAAATTTTGTGTCTTTTAAGAATGATCTTTCTTTGTTTTTTGAATCATTGAGAAAACTGGAACATATACAAGCAACAAAACTGTGCAAAATATTAAAACTATATTTGGAGTATAGTTTTAATATCGTGATCGATAAGGTGATGGTTCTCTCCGGGAACCATCACCTTATCGTGGTGGAGAGGTTTGGGTGCCCCTATGAACCTGAGGGCTGTGTTGTCTG
>JAODUH010004478.1:0-10681 GCA_027564835.1 Typhlichthys subterraneus | reverse complement strand
CCCCCCCCCCCCCCCCCCCCCCCCCCCCCCCCCCCCCGAGGGCCAGGAGGTATTGCTGATCTCTTGATCTTGGTGGGCATGCAGAGAATAAGGCATGTTTCATCTCCCTGATTGATCCTGATGCATATACCATACATACACATACTGCATGGGTGTGCACACAAAGGAACAATCTTCCTTCACCCCTACAATACACTTTTATGTCTAGAGTTGTGAGAAATGACACCACGGTTCTGATATTTGGAGCAACGTGATGAAAAAGTGAATTTAGCAGCACGGGCGTTGACATTTGATTTCATGTCTCATTGGTTCTGCTGCGACGTTCACACTATAGATTTGAGTTGATTGATATTGATACCAGAGTTTTCCTTTAGCTGCCATGACTCTGAGAATAACGTTTGCCTCTTAAAACACAAGCTCGAGCTCTGATCTGAATTTTAAATGTAACCCTTGTGCTGGGGGAAAATGTTTCTCATGACATCATGAGGTGTTTCAGGTTTGAGGTTGAATTGTCTCCCCTCCCCGCCCCTCTGTACCCTCTACTCAGCATGCATAACGAGGGGAGGTGCTTTTGTTTGTCTGCAGGGCGCGTCGGGATAGGAAGGGCAGGAGTGACAGGATCACAGACTGTCAAAACTGGCAAGACATTAACACAGAGAATGGCCTGAATGGAATCGAAGCCATAGAGACATCCACAGAGGAGGTGGATGGAAGACAGAAGGTGAAGGCAATCGTGTCCACGTAAAGCTAGCCGCTGTTGTGCAATAGAAAGACCTTTATTGTTATGTGTGACCCAGTGAATGTGGATTGAAATCTTGTCCCCTGCTAATGTCATTGTAAACAAAATGAAGTGCTATTAGGACATTACACAGAGAACAATACATTTATGTAAGCAACCTTATCCGTGAACTCTGATATTTGTGTAAGTGTCCCAAATTCTGAGCACTTTCAACAAAATGTGTCAATCACGCGCCATTTCCACTGTATAAATATTTAGAACACCTTTCCTCTGCACACTTCCTGTAAAGATTTGTAAACGCATGCTCATCCTCACGCATTCATATGTGTCTGTTGGTGTGTGTGTGTGTGTGTGTGTGTGTGTGTGTGCGTGTGTGTGTGTGTGTGTGTGTGTGTGTGTGTGTGTTAAGGCTGTTGTGGTTAAAGAATCTTCCATGCAGTGATTTAGGTTGGTTTAATAGCGCGGTATGCGGTATTATCGCCATATTTTTGTTATTGCTTCCGAAATAGCAGGGTCCTGGGGCATAAATACAATTTATAGGCAAAGGGATCTCAGTCCGTAATGAGACCATTGTGCAATGGCATATCGGCTACCAGTTTAGTGCACCAGCTGACTGTAGGTATGCAATCACGTTTGGCATATGTTTGATCTAAATGTCAGTTGAAAAATATGACCAATTAATTAAAAGCATATTAAATAGCGCAAGATCAAAAGCCTATGATGCGCCAAGCATACCTTGGCTTAGCATTGTTGTAGACAGAAATTAGTGTTGGCACAAGTTGTTGGGCTGTTTTACCCTAACATGTTAGGGTACATCTAATCCGTTTTCTTTCCCACAAGAAATGGACCTGTCCCAAAATAATTCCTCGACGTGTGCGAGCGCTGCCGGCATGGTGCTACGGTAGAACAGATTACACTATTACTATTACAGATATACACTCCCAAAGGCTACAACCGGCTACAGCAGGGCTGGGAAAAATGTTTGCTTCAATATCTCACATTCCCTAAATGAAACTTCATATTCGATGGGTTAGTCTCATGAAGAAAAAAAAAAAAGTTTACGATAATGGAGGTTGCTTGCCATCGCCCGCGATTGGGTTAGCAACACCGCGATATCACGACAGCCCTAGTGCGTGTGCGTGTGCGTGTGTGTGTGTGTGTGTGTGTGTGTGTGTGTGAGTGAGAGAGAGAGTGTTGGTGCCTGCGTGTGCATGCGTGTGTGAATTAAAGTAATATACACAGCTACATGTATGTTCGGCCTTGAAGAGAAAACTGTGTGAATTAAAACAAGTGAATTCGCTCACACAGGACACAGAAACACAGGTTCACTTTTTTATGTCCTATTATGACTCCGAGGTCACTTCCTGTTGCCTGGAAGTCAGCATCAGCAGAAAACTGACGCTGATCAGCAGCTACCAAAAAATAAAATGTATAAAATGACCGGACAGAGACATTGCCGTCAACAACATCCTTGTCACGGTCAGTGTTGTTCTGGGTCAGGGCAATGATTGGTCTGTTTCTCATCCACACAGATTGTGAGCAGAATGCATATTCACAATGCCAGTGTCTCCGTCATGTACAAGTGCTCTGCTGAAAACAAAGTAGGCAAAGACGAGCGGCTGATCTACTTCTATGTCACCAGTGAGTGAGCTAGTAATGTCACGTTGTGTGTAGATGTACTACATATTATTACGTATTTGCAGCAATGCAGTAGCACTGACCAATACAATACAGACATAAAAGAATAAGCATCCATAAGCACCACTGAAACTAATTAGAAACTATAAAACACAACAAATGCTTAAATTGAATGAATGAATTTAACCTGGACCCCCCCCACACAGAGCCAAACCATAATATAACAGGGACCCCCACACATGGAGCCAAATCATAATATAACCTGGAACCCACACATAGAGCCAAATCATAATATAATAGGGACCCCCACACACATGGAGCCAAATCATAATATAACCTGGACCCCCACACATGGCGCCAAATCATAATATAACCTGGGCCCCCACACACATAGAGCCAAACCATAATATAATAGGTACCCCCACACACATAGAGCCAAACCATAATATAACAGGGATCCCCACACACACAGAGCCAAACCATAATATAACAGGGATCCCCACACACATAGAGCCAAACCATAATATAACAGGGATCCCCACACACACAGAGCCAAACCATAATATAACAGGGATCCCCACACACACAGAGCCAAACCATAATATAACAGAGATCCCCACACTGGTCTGTACGAGCTAACCTAGCCGTTCTTCTCACTTGCATTCTCCCAGCCGTTCCCGAGGGCTTCAGCGTGAAGGTGCGTCCCTCCGACGAGCCCCTGGAGCAGGAGAGAGTGTCCCTGTCCTGCAGCGCAGACAACTACACCTACGAGCATCTGCGCTGGTACCGCCTGGACCCCCAGGCGCTACAGGATGGACGGGGCAGGCCCCCGGACGTGGACTGCCGAAGCGTGCACCAGTACGCCCACAGCCTGGCGGGCCGCCTCTCCTTCCAGGAGCCGTCCAACTGCTGGGTGCTGGAGCTCACGCTAGCCTCCGCCCAGCTGCAGGACGAGGGCAACTATGTGTGCGAGGCCCAGAGCAGACGCAGTGGAGAGAAGCAGTGCCTGTACAAATACATCTCTGTCAAAGGTGAGGTAACATGGAGTGGATGAAAGCACTGCCAGTGTGCCACATCTCCAGATGCAGAAACACACACACAAGCCACGCTCACACATGCCCACACACACACACACGCTGCGATCACATGCACACGCTCACACATGCTCTCACGTACACGCACACGCGGCCATCCCTCACCACACGCAGACATCACACGCACATCACACACACATACATGCTCTCACACACGTGCACACAACACTACACCTATAACTATTAAGAAAGGACCGTCACCCTTGACAGCAATGCCACAAAGGCTTGTAGCAGAGATTGTGCTGAAATGTTGCAGGACCTACACACACACACACACGCACACACACACACACACACACACACACACACACACACACATAGTCTCAGATGAAAGGGTAGCATTTGCTAGACTAAGTCAACAACAAATGAGTGCCTCTTGTAAAACACCGGTGGGCAGACACTCACAAAGCAACAAACAACACAACGTGACGTGAGTAATAAATGTATAGCATACACTGTCTATGTCTTTCCCATTCTTTGTGCCTGACCAGCCTGTGGCAGACTTTAAATGGAGTTTGTCTGACCTTTAGCCCCAGCCTTATGCCTGGAGATAAAGCTGTAAAACACACATACACACATTGGTCTGTGGCCAAGTTGCTGTGATTGCATCTTTCAATAATGCTCCCCCCACACCTTGTTTATCCCTCCCTCTCTATCTCTCCCCCAACCCCCACCCCCCCACGACCTCTCTCCAGGCCTGGAGGCACCACAGTACAGGCGCAGCCCCAGCAACCAGACAGTGAATGTGACGGAGTCTCTCAGGATGGAGTGCGATGTGGAGGGCAGGCCACTCCCCCAGCTCTCCTGGTTCAAGGACAATCAGCCTCTCCACCAAATGTCAGGTACAATGCACAAATACACACCAGCCCCCTCATCGCACGTGCAAACACACGCACGCACACGCACACACACACACACACACACACACACACGCGCGCGCACACACTTCGAATAATTTACCACTACAAATTGGAACTCAGTTGAACGTAAGTTAACATACGTTTAACCTTCCCCTGCACCCTATATATTACAACACAGTGCGCTCTGCTCTGCCTCCTTTCAGTCGGAGGAAATGAGCAGCTGTTCGGGAGAACACGATAAAGCCTCATTATGTTAATGTTTATTTATCATGGCAGATTGTACTGTGCCATTGCAGCCTTCTGAAGGCGTGGCCCCTGGTACATTAGCATAACCTATACCTCTAAATGCTGACAGGGGTTAGGGGTGTGGTGGTGGGGGGGCAGGGGGGGTTGTGAGCGACAGATACTACTCTGGGTTTGATTAGAGGGGAGCAGGTAGGCATGGCCGTGGGCTCAGCGGTGGGGATGAACTAGTCATCTAAATGGACGGAGCTGCGGCTGGAATTCAGCACGGAGAATTGCTTGAAGGGTGTTGGGGGTGGGGGGGCAGGATAGTGTGAAAAATTGAATAATAGCACCAGTGGAATTGGAATAATGACAAGCGGGGTGGCGGCGTGAGAGCTGAATGGAAGTGACCCGCTGTGTGAGGTTTCTGCAGAGTGACTAGTCTGTCTGAGCTCTCTGGGGCTTTGGTGTGTGTGTGGGGGGTTGGTTATGTGTACCTGCTGGATATGTATCTGATATGTAATCTTTGAATGAGTGTATAGAGTTGGCATTGAGAGAGAGGTAGAGGTATAGAGATAAATGTGTGTGTATGTAGATGGATGGATAGATAGATAGATGAGAGAGAATATGCAGTGAATGAGATTTAATTGGGCATTTGGCCCCTTTGGATGTGGACTGTATCATGGCTGGAGCGACATCATTATAATCCGTCATCAGGTTTAGAGAGAGAGAGAGAGGTGTAATTGTCACAGGCCAGAGTATCTTCACTACCCACCTTCCACAAGCATCTTAAAACCCACCTCTTCAGCTTCTGCATTGGGACCCCATAGCCATGGATCTCCCTAACCCGTAGCACTCCACTAACAAAACCTCTCCTCTCTCCTATCCTTTAGTGAAACACAAGTCCTTCTTTCTGTCTTTGTTAAGGTCTTAGAACATTTGCACTGTGTTGGCACAGTACTTGATCATTGTAGAAACTATTTTCTGGTTTATTTCATTATCAGTTTTAAAATACTTGTCAGGTTCACTCTCCAGTCAGTGCCGTTTGACCAGTGAACTGGTTTCAACCAGGAGTTGGCCCCCGGGCGCTGCACAGTGGCTGCCCACTGCTCCCTTGAGCGATGGGTTAAATGAGAGAACACATTTTTGCTACATGTACAGTATGTTACAATAAAAAGTACCTTTAGCTTTAGATGACATATGTTGTAAATGTCCTGGTATATTAGATGAGGTATGTTATACATGTATAACATAGTTTGTATGATATGTGTTGTGTATTGACAAAAGTCATCTCCTAAATGCTGTAATGTGTGTGTGTGCGTGCGTGCGTGCGTGTATGTGTGTGCGTGTGTGCGTGAGTGCAGGCATCCAGCTGCAGGACTCCAACAGGACTCTGAGTATCCAGCGTGTGAGAGAGGAGGACGCAGGCCTGTACACCTGCATCGCCTGCAACCAGCGCGGCTGTATCCACTCATCAGCCGCCGTCCGGGTCATCGGTGAGATAGGCGCGCACGCACGCACTCACTCACACAGCTACTATTGATTTACTCATGCGCAACATAACGCACGTGTACGCACGGACGCACGCACACACAGCGCAACATAACAAGCACGCACGCACGCCCACAGCTATTCTTGATTTACTCATACGGAACATAACGCACACGCACGCACGCACACCCACACGCACACACAACGCAACATAACACGCATGCATGCACAGCATTTATTGATTTACTCATACGCAACATTAACACACACACACACACACAGAGCAGAGCAGTCATTAATTTATTCACACACACACACGCGACAGTCATTAATTTATTCATACGCACACACAGAAACACAGCAATCATTAATTTAGTCACTAACGCGCACACACACACTCAGCCCAACTCTCCCTACATATTTTCTGCTCTTGAGTGTACTAAAGCACTAAGCGTGCTCAATAACACATTACAGTAGTATTTAGAGTTTTTGAGTTGGTGTATGTAGACAAAGTTATTTTGCATTTTGAAATGTAGTTGGTAGATGTGTTTTGTGTTTTTGACAAGAACATTTAGCATTTGACTAGTTGTGTGAGGTAATTGTGTTGCTGTGTTCAGCGTTAGAAATATTTATCTTCAGTATATGTTAGCGGTTGTTAGCGATAGAAAACAACTATGAATATTTGCATTTCCACCAGCTACCCCTCAAAGCCACGATTCACACACCATGTGGCTCTTTTTGGTGTCTCTCATCATTATGTCATAACATACGTAATAAATTATGCAATGCATGTCCCTATATTAATCAAGCAAATTGCTATTGAGTGCCAAGGGGGAACCAAAAAATGTAATGTAAAGACTGCCTGTAGGGATATTGTTTGTGGTACATCGCCCCCTACAGTTTCAGAATGCTGTCGTTAAAGATAGCCAATGCACATTATGAATTAATTAATGAATGAATTCTTCCTTTTATTTCTAGGTTCAAGCGACAAGGCCAACATTGAGATCGTAATCCTCATCGGGACAGGAGTCATCGCTGTCTTCTTCTGGGTTTTACTCATCCTTATTTTTTGCAATTCGAAACGGGTCAGATGGCATTGCTTACACTATTGTGTGTGTGTGCGTGTGTGTGTGAGTCTACTTGTGTTTTATGACGGCGAGCAGGAGGACAATCGTTTAGTCTTAACTGCCAATAGGATTCACTGCTCTCTCCCTCTGTGCGACAAGGACAATTTGACCTTTGACCGCACCGTGACGACTAGGTGCAGACATCGCTCAGTTATCCCAGTGTCTGAGTCCTTTTGCCGAGAGCCAGGTCTCTCTAATGAGGACCATACTGCTGATCGGGTCTCACGCACAATAGCAGCCTCGCTTCATTTGATAGCTCTGCAGACTGCTGTCAGACTGGCGGTATCCTAGTAATTAACTGTGTGTTTATGGGATGAAACGCCTCTCTCTCTCTAATGCTACATTGGCATCCTGTCCAAAACGCAACACATTAGCAGTTTGGTTAGTGGAGGTGTCAAAAGTGACACACAAAGGGCTGTCGTGTGATCAGTGGCAAGTTACTTTGAGACGGAAGAGAAACGCTTCTTTGATTTATTTGAACACCATTAGGATAACCTTTGCACTAAGTATTTCTGACGCATCTATTAACATGCAATTATGCAAACACTTTACCGTTACTTTATCTATTAACAACATTGGAAAAATCCATGCACATTATATTATAATAACAATGGAACAATGATTATTTCAATTATTTGGTCCTACCAAATAGTGTGAATGTAACACCCGCCCCAAGACGATACTGACCACCAATAGGAACCACTGCTTGCACAATACAAAGAACTTACAGTAAGGTGACATATCACCTTCAAATCAAAATTATATAAATACAGTATGTCCTAAAGTGCTTTATCTTCTTTTGTTTATATTTCTTTTCATGTTTCTACTATATTCCATATTCCTATCTATATTATCTGCCCTGTGTGCCCTCCTCTGCATAACAGTTGGCCTCTGCCTTTGCCTGCCCTTTAGGCGAACCCTGCGGACATAAAGACGGGCTATCTGTCAATCATCATGGACCCCGGGGAGGTGCCACTGGATGAGCAGTGTGAATACCTGCCCTACGACTCCTCCCAGTGGGAGATCTCCAGGGACAGGCTGTGTCTGGGTGAGAGAGCAGAGAGCAGTCAACCTGTTGGATGGGGTTAAGGCGTGGATGGATGGATGGTTGGACGTATGGATGGATGTACAGACATCAGGGTATGTGCAGGAAGGGCGTGTGTTGGCGAGCAGGCAGCCGCGTATGATTGTTTTCCCATTTCCATAATGCTTAATGATATGACTGTAGAGCACTGCCAAGCAAAGTGCTGATGTTAAATGTATTCAATTCCCCTCAACGGCGTCTGGTAAACGCCCAGAGGAAACACATCTGCTCCTGCAATGATTTCAGTGCCGAGACCATTTGTAGACTTTGTCATTCCCATTTTCTCCCTTTTCTCAGTAGTTGTCAGATCGGTTAGGGTTACATTTTACTCCGCAAGATGAGCAGATGTCTCCTAACCCATTAACTTGTGTAACCTAATGAGTGGGAACACTGCAGCGGGGACATTTGTTGACATGAATATTCTTTTTATTCTGTCTCTTCCTACATGCCTAGGAAAGGTCCTGGGGCATGGTGCCTTTGGAAAGGTAATTGAAGCATCAATCTTCGGCCTCAGCAAGAACAATAGCCCTGATACCGTGGCAGTCAAGATGCTTAAAGGTGACATCATGTCCTGTGTGTGTGTGTGTGTGTGTGTGTGTGTGTCCTGATGATGAAATGATATTCCCTCTTCAGCAAAGATTCTAAAATCATTTCTAATCGTGTGCTAAACTTCCCATATACCCAACCTCTATCTCTTCAAATCAGACCTGACGCCCCCTCGCATCCCGGCCTTCCTCTCTCCTAAATAGCACTTTGCTGTCTCTTCCCTGCCTGTGAAGCACCCGTCTAGCTTTTTAAAGCCAAATGTCGAGGCGTTTTCCATCTCGGCCCGCACCAAACACATAAAGGAAGAGCTCAGTCGCATCTTAGTTTGCATATTTGATGAAAGAAATGCGAATCTGGCGTTGAAACAAGTCTAATTTGCAGTCGGATGTCTGAGAGGATGTTTACAGAAACACGCACAGAGAGACAACGTTGTATGTTTCTGTTTCAGAGGGATCTACTGCCAGTGAGCACAAGGCACTGATGTCTGAGTTAAAGATATTGATTCACATCGGTAACCATCTGAATGTAGTCAACCTGTTAGGTGCTTGCACCAAACCTAACGGTGAGTACTGTACATGCCCATAGACAATCGCATACAGTACACATACATATATAGTTGTGGGGTGCCAGGTCAGTTCACCTATGTTATTGAACCCAGAGTACACCAAATGCAGTGCAAAGTTCAGTGAACTGCAAGTTGCAACTGTTTAGCAAACTGATGGCTATACAGTAGAGTGCTTGTATATGCTGTGTACTTAATGATGTGTGCGTGTGTGTGTGTATATATTTATGTATTTATTTATTTAGCCTATTCTAGATAGGCTGCCTGCATGATTAACCATTAGCGACTTCAACCCTCGCTGATAAGATATAATGTAGTGTAGGCGTATGTTTAGTCCGGATACAGTTTAACTGTTTACACTAATTGACTATAATAAGTCAATTAGTGTAACTATATATCTGTAATGATATATAATGTCCATATTTCAAATTAGAACATGGAGCCTATTAAACTGTAAAAAACAAGTTGGAAAGTCACTTGGGCTGATACGGTAACAACGTAGAAGAGGCCATCATTTGGCACACTTTGATAAGATAAGCATTGCAGCCAGCCCTGCGATTTATGGTCTGTAGATTACATAGAGTGGAGAGCAAACAGTGTGAAAATAGAGGTGACAGCCTTGTTACTCTCTTCATTAACCAGATGACTCCGTGTCACATGACTTTATTTGTCTTGTCCTCCAGGTCCACTCATGGTAATAGTGGAGTACTGCAAATATGGAAATCTGTCCAACTACCTGCGTGCCAAGAGAGAGTTCTTTCTACCATACAGGGTATCTAAATCATTGTATGCAGAAATGAAGTATCCCTTTGTTTATATTTTGTCAAATTAATTTGACTGATTAGAATGGGTTTTATATATCGTAATGATTTTTTTCTTTAATATTTACATAAATGTATCAAATTTAAAAGTGTATATATTATTTCATCCTCTGCACCTGATACATTATAATTTGTTTTATTATTATTATTAATGTCAATAATTGAATGTATGACATGTTAATATATACTCTGAAGCAACATAAATAAAGGTGACACAATTTTCATAGTTATGCTGATGACATACAGCGCTACATTGCCGTGTCCCCCGATGACCTAGGACCAGTAGATGCCCTTTTTAACTGTCTTTTAAAAATTAAATCATGGATGGCAGAACATTTTCTACAGCTTAATCAGGACAAAACAGAAGTAATGGGTCATTGGTTCTGAAACTCTGAGAGATACTCAAACTGAAACTGTGAGAACTGGCATTAGACCCCAGTGACAAGGTGAAAAACTTGGGAGTCATCTTTGACTCAGACCTCAGTTTTGAGCCA
>JAODUH010004477.1:0-10681 GCA_027564835.1 Typhlichthys subterraneus | reverse complement strand
AGAGTTTGCCAGCACTCTAAGATTAGCCTCTACGTCGGGTGCTCTGCCCCCTGGTAAACAAACAACCTTGGCTGGTCTCCTAAGTCTAATGTTGCGGCAAGTTGTGGTCTGGTGTCGTTGGCGGGAAACAAATAAATAAAGAGAGTTGACACTTGCAATATTTGAGTTGCACTTCTTGATTTTTATGACCATTAAAAATATGTGGTAAACCTATACATAATTCCATTAAAATCTTTTTTGACACCATCTTTGACGGATTATTTTTCAGTATATACAATTTAAACCGATTGTAAAATAGAACATTGTTAAGGGGTTAATTCCAGAGAAAAATATGTATAGTGATAGCCGGCATTTTACATTTATATCGAATCTTTGCGTGCATGCGTGTCTGATAGCTTTGTGCGTGCGTCCGTGCGTGCAGGAGACCTGTTTAATTAAGGTGCCGATTAATGTTTAAATATACGTGGAACACTTCATCCACCTCGAGGTCTTTGCCAGATAAATCGGGATCTACTAAAGCAGAATGCATAACATACGTCCTCAAAACATAAAAAAATGTGCGAAAGATCTGTGGCATTATGAAGCCTTATGTGACAGGCAAGAGAATAAATACTGTATATATATAGGCCTACAGTACATATGGTTAAAAGTGGTGTAACAAAGTGTGATTTGTGTACAATAGCTTCTGCGGATACAGTAAGAGCAATACTGAAATAAATGTTATGTTTGTGTGTCAGTATGTTCACAGACGTGTTAGCGTGACTGTGCCAAGTGCCTCACTGTGTCTACCTAACCCTTCCATCCCACACATGAGGACTCCCCTATACTGCTCCATTGAGAGATGGATTAAATGCAGAGGATGAAAAAATGCAATGCTTCTGGTCTCTTGAAGCTGACTACAGGATTTTTTTGCCCGATTCTGGGTCCGATTTGGCCCTCCCGACAATCTTGCACTAAAAAAATTGTAGATTTATTAATTGAGAAGAAGAAAATAGGACTTTGTTAAGGAAATATGGGGTTTGTCTTATTTCTACTGTATTGAATCGCCTTATATAGTGTCCAAAGAAACTTAACCTTCTTTGGATCAGCTTTGGCATCTGCCGCCATACAGTTTCATGCTTTGACTGCCCTACTAATTACATTGGTGGTGTAGGCAAAAAAAAAAAGTGCACTTGGCGAGGTTCGTACCCACTGTTCCGTTTAGAAATACAATGGTCTAACCACTGAGCTACCCCACAATTAAAAATAATTCAAATTATGTGGTCAGAGTCTGAAAATCCTTTTTTGACGTGTGACCAAAAACGTTTGGACACCCCTGGTGTAGACAATGGCAATGTTGTGATTGCTGTGGCATAGTTATTTGATTAGTATTGAATACACTTTCACATGCACACGTTGGCCACTTGCTGAAGGTAGTTTTCCTAAAATGAGGGATGTAATGTGGTACTGAATAGAAAATGCAATCCACAAATTGCAATTGTGTCCGTGGTGTAAGTAATTTAATAGTAGTATAATAATAATAGTACTTATTTGTATAGCACATTTCACAGACAACAGTCACAAGGTGCTTCACATAGGTATGCAATGTCAATACATACAAGATAATACATACAAGTTGCACTACACAATTTAAGCAAACACATTGAAAATGCCATGCTAAAAAAGACACCATAAATACCAGTAAACAGAGAACATACAACTGTAAAACAAATAAAAATACACTAAACCACAAAGTGGTTGTCCTACCTAAATGCTATTTTAAATAGATAAGTCTTAAGATATTTTTTTAAAATAACCACAGACTCCAGTGATCTCAGTAATAGGGAGGGAGTTCCAGAGCCTAGGCGCCACTGAACTAAATGCACGGTCACCTCTTGTTTTAAAATTAGTCCTGGGGACGACTCAAAGAGCTTGGCTGGAGAGCCGGTCTAGGAGTCTTTTGTAGTAGAAGGTCCGCAATATATGAGGGAGCTTCACTATGTAGGGCCTTGTAGGTCATTACTTAATTTTTTAAATAGACTCTAAAACTAATAGGCAGCCAGTGCAAAGCCTTAAGTACAGGTGAGATATGTGTTCTTCTATCTGCCCCAGATAGCCTGGCTGCTGCGTTTTGAACCACTTGGAGGCGGTTCAATGAGTATTTATTAAAACAGGTATGCAATGCATTACAGAAATCTAAACGGGATGAAATGAAAGCATGAATGAGCATTTCCATCTCCTTTAAGGAAACCACTGATCTGATTTTATTAATGTTTCTTAAGTGAAAAAAGCAGTTGCGGACCACAGATTGTACAGGACTATTAAAGCACATGGATTTGTCAAAAATTACACCCAGGTTTCTCAAGGTAGAGCTGTCAGAAGATGATAGGGAATTGATTGCCTGCCTAATCTTGGGGGTTATGTTATCAGGAGCATTTATCAACACCTCTGTATTGTCTCTATTAAGCTGTCGAAAGTTGACTGACATCCAATCGTTAATGGAAGCCATACAATTTTGCAAGAGAGTTTTTCAAGTTTATCTGGGTTGAAAGAAATATATAATTGGATATCATCTGCATAAAAATTATATATATCAATAAACCTATTTATAATTTGCCCGAGGGGAAGCATATATACGTTAAATAAAATATGGCCCAACACAGAACCCTGGGGCACCCCACATTCCGAACCAGCAGAATCTGACAAATGTTTCTGCCGACACGGAAAATCTCCTGTCTGACAAGTATGACGAGAACCAGTCCAGAGCTACACCAGAGGATGCCTACGCTCTTGTTTAGCCTCTTAATTAAGATTTGATGGTTTATGGTGTCAAATGCTGCACTAAGGTCTAATAGAACAACAATTGAGCATTTACAGCTAGCAATACATAATTTGAGACCCTGGGGAGGGCAGTTTCAGTGGAGTGCATCCGACGGAAACCAGACTGGAACTTAAGATGTTGTGAGTCTCCAGGGCATAATTTAGCTGCGTGACCACAGCCTTTTCTAAAATCTTTGAGATAAAAGGCAGCTTTGAAATAGGCCTGTAATTATTTAATATGGACGAATCAAGGTTATTTTTCTGTAAGAGCGGGTGCACAACAGAGTGTTTCAAATATCTGGGGACACTAAACATGGTCCAACAGAATCAATCACTTTAAGTAACAGTGGTGTATGTATAATATCTAAGGGGCTAGATGAAGATTTCATTTTACCTACCAATTTAATAAGGTTCTCAAGGGTGATAGAACAAAATTAAGTCAAAATAATAGATTTCGGGTGACAGGTTTGGGGGGGGCAAATAGACGGAATGATTCTTGACCTCACAATTTTAACCTCATCTACAAAATGAGACATTTATTGCAGTCCTCTTGTGAAAACACAGGGACTTTAATCGTTGTGGGGAATACAATGTTGTTAATCGTGGCAAACAGTATTTTTGAATTTCCTTTGTGAGAGGAAATCAGATTTTTAAATTAAGAAGCTATAGCATCCTTAACCATATCATTGAAGCAAAATAAAAGTTCTTTGAGATGTAGGCGGTGAATGTGAAGTTGAGTTTTTCCATAAGCGTTCGGTTTTCCGACAGAAGCGCCTAAGGCTGTGGATCTCGTCATTTATCCAAGGGGAAGCATTTATAGAAGGTACCAGGCGGGTCTTGACAGGGGTTACTTTGTCCAATATTGACGAGCACTATTCGTTAAAGGATTGCAAGTGGGAATGTACATTTTGTGAGGTTTCAACCAAGCTTGTGTCAAACACAGCGAAGAACTTATTGACTGTGTGCTGGTTTATCAAGCGTGAGCAAACCGCCTGTTTAGCTGGCAGGGGATCCATCTTAAAAACAAGATTGAATAAAATACATTTGTGATCGCTAACGACTACATCTACAGTGTCAATGTTCTTAATGGTAAGACCATGAGAAAAAAATATGATCGAATGTATGTCCCTTACTGTGTGTAGGATCAATAACATGCTGCACAAGGTTAAACGATTCAGTGAGGTTGATAAAGTGAGAGACAGTGGTACAATTTACATCATCAACATTAAAATCACAGACAATAATCAATCTATCCATATTAATAATGGAGGATAGGAATTCAGTAAAATCAATCAAAAAAAGCAGTTGGACAAGGTGGCCTGTAAACTAGAATGCAGTAAGAAGGATTAGACCTGCCAATTTTTGTCATCTGTAACTCAAAGGATACGGACGTTTCCGTACTCATCAACTGGCAATTGAAACAATTTTTAAAGGCCACAGCAAGTCCACCTCCATGGCCCGATAATCTTGGTGTGCTGAAAAATGAGCACTGCACAGGACATATCTCAGTTAAATGACCGCACTCCATATTACGTTGCCATGTCTCCATCAGTAACATAAATCAAAGTTCTTTGAAGTAAATAGGTCATTTAGTAAGAATGACTTATTTGTAATGGAACGGCCGTTAATCAAAGCCATCTTAATAAGTGTAGGCAAACTTGTGACTGCAGCCGAGGGGGGGCCTCGAGGCAGTGTACTCAAGATACTGGTGCATACACCGCGATCAGATGTGCGGTATTCTCCGGTTACTCCTGGACGAGATGGCCTGGGCCTGGTAGACATCAATAGGAAAAGATCGGGGCCACTGTTGCGTGGGCATAATGTCTGTGATTTTGTTGGACGAGTGTGGCATGCTTCTCAGAATGGTGAAAGTTTAGGAGTGGAATGTGCAAGCTTGCAGGGGTAGGACCAGGAAGACAGCGAGGTCTGCAGGGGGGGCAGTCAGCGATGACAGTGGTCTGCTGTGCAACAGTGGGTGTGGAGTGAGATTGAGTACCCACAGGGGGTAAATAGTAAATAGTACAAACACAATCATCATAAGTAGAAAGGAAATGCAGTGTCTCCCGAAATCGGTTACTCCAACCAGAAACTTTCCATCTCTTATTGTTATGTCCATACAAACCTCACATAGAAATGCATTCAACTCCTAAGTATCACATCCAAGCATGCTCCGTACGCTACACGCTGTGCGCGTTTCAGCCAGTACACTTGCTTACTGCAACATCAGACAGCCATAAATGTTACGCATTGTGTGTGGTGTTTGGCAAGCTGATCCTGTGAGCATCTACTGATATGAATGATGTAGATTTCGATCACACACTTGTGTACCATCGCCTACCAACATATAATGTGAAAACGGCGGCTGCGCAAAAAGAAGAAACTGGCAAAAATGTATGCATTTTGATAATGGGTAAATTTGACCGGTGTGGCGGTTATAGGTATAAATGCCAGTGTTTTTAATCTGGATTCATCTAGACTATATTTAACAATATGGAGTGCAACACAACACCATTTTAGGAAAAGTCAAAGACTGGGGGACTTCAATATATTATTAAAATTATTAAAACAGAGTTATGTACAACTGAAAAACCTCCATGGGTAAAATTTACCCCGTGGCGATTCTAGTGTAGTATCTCAGGGTTATATTCACGAGTGATGGACCGTGAGATTGACAGATTGTTGGGTGCAGCGGCTGCAGTAATGCACGCGTATCAAGCTGTCATGGTGAAGGGGGAGCTGAGCCATAACTGACATAAAGCGACAGTTTACTGGTCGGTCTATGTTCCCCCCCATACCTATGGTCAAAAGCTTTGTGTAGTGACCTAAAGAATAGGGTCGCGGAGAAATGCGGCCGAAAATAGTTTCCTTTAGAGCGGCACGTGGACTCTCTAAAGAGCTCTGCGACCGAGGAGGAGTAGAGCCGGTGCTCCTTTCCATTAAGAAAAGCCAGTTGAGGTGGTTTGGGCACCTGGTAAGGATGTCCCCTGGCCGCCTTCCCCTAGAAGTGTACCAGGCATGGCGGCTGGAGATCTCTTTCCCTTTTGGTCAGAAACCACATAACTAGATGAGAACAAGAACAACATGGGCCAATAGACACACACACACACAGCCACTTGGATGGGGTACAGAAATACGTGGGCGCACACAGAATAAAGCTTCCTACAAGATGCTGTTGGAATCTGGGTGGTTCTCTTAACACCAGTCAAAGCCTGATTCAAACCTCACTTAAGAGCAGCAGCTCAGGCTGGCAGTATGTTTGAGGAGCAAATGTATGGAAATACATTTATTCACACAGAACATTTTCATTGGTCATGAGAAGCCACACAGCACCAGACAGTCACAACCGATTACTAGTCTGTCCATAAAGAAAATGCGTTTTCTAATTTTGCAAAGTAATTCACACCTAGTCAGCACTTACAACTATAGTGTGCATTCTCCAAAATTCTTTAAATTTATATTTTGGAGAATTTATTATAATACACAAAACTGACATATAAATTGATTTATATTTAAATAAAGAGTTGCTTTTGTCTTCCCATATTTTTAACAGGTTAGTATGAAATGTGATATAAAAAAAGTAAAATGTCAAAATCTTTGACTATTCCCTGACTTTTACTAACTAAAGATCTGAACTTCCGTGACCTATAATGAACAGGGAAAAGGGACAAATCTATTTATTAAGATAATCAAAGGAACGTGTGACAATGACAAAGGGCGCTTTGCCGCAAAGAGAGGCTTTTCATAAGATGGACCAATATCATATTATTGGCAAGCCCAAAGGTATGTTCCATTTTCATTTAATAACAAAGAGGCAATTGTATTAGGCTTTGTTGTGCAACCACAGAATAATCTGGCAAAACTAAAAAACAAAAACAAAATCAGAACCATTTTTGTGGCACGTGTTACATATTACATTATACACAACATGGTTGACAACAGAGTTGCGGGTGATCTGAGAAACAAACCTGTGAATAGTCGTGACACATCCAACACCAGTGAATACTTTCATGTGAGTATGAAAAAATGAAATTGCTCTATCAATCAAATCAAGAAGAATTCTCAAAGGTGGCACAAATGAAGAGGAGAACATGAGGTCTCTGGTCAAGTGGAATAGCAAGGCCGTAGCCTTCCAGATCTCGCAAGCTCCAATTTCAATTGGGCGAGTATCAGTCTATTCAAAATCGCTTGTAATAAAAGGCGGTGCTAATAATATTTCAATCAAACTCCATTACACACGACTGGATACCTACCCATAACCCACCCAATAAGAATGTTTAACATCAGGGTAGAGCGACAGTGGAAACTGAAACAGGTTGAATACAAACACTATAAAGAACTACTGTACAATACTACACTTTGTTTAAAATCTTATATTATTAACTGACGACATTACAATAACAAAAGAGATTGAAATGGCAATCATCTGACGTACGCTAATGTGGTAATCTTAGAAAAACAGCTGATTGGCTGACTGTTTTCCTCATGGTAAACAAAATGTATTTGAATAGAGGGCTTTCTTGGCTGAGAATGTGTTTTAGCGTCTACATTAAAGGACCGCAGAGGGGAGAGAGATATTTATTACTCACCACCTGAGTGGGCTTCAGCGATTCTCCGTCAAAGTATGTGAGATTGGAGCTATCTTCAGGAAAGCAATCACAGTCCTCCAGCTCCTGAGAGTTGCAGGGGGGCTTGTCCCTTTGATGGTTAGCACTCTGGGAGAAGAGGAGCAGAGGGATGAAATGTTTACACTTGGAAGATTGTTCAAGAACTGACTGAAGTTGCTGTGTGTCCACAATCTGTTTTTATATATATTGCTATATTGTGACCAGAATATGAGAAAATCCACAAGCCTTAACCCTAAAGCCTGGTTTATGCTTCAATGTCAAACGCGTCTGCATAGGGCCTGCGGATCCCACACAAGCCAGGTTGTGTATCCTGTGTGCACCAGCTCCAAAATCTAAAAGCTTGGCTACTAAAAGCATTTCTGTAATAGGTAAGTGTTTTATGTAACTGATATCAGCACCCTCTCAGCTACAATTGTGATATCACAAAATATTTCAGAAACACATTACTCAGTTTGTTTTTAAAATGCAAAAAAAAAAAAAAAGTATTTATTTTTGCATCTTTTATTATGTACAAGGTGTATTGTAAAACTAGTGTATAGTTTCAAAAACAGTTTGATTCCTCCATGTCAATTTTCTACACTAACTTTTAAACTGTTCTAAGTTCAAATAAAATATAAAAAACAAATTGAACTAGTTGCATTTTATATATCCAAGTATGCACTTATTTACACATTTGACCAAAATTGTTGATACCCACTTGTCAAAGAAAGAAAATCCCATAATGGTCACTGAAATAACCTGAAACTGACTAAAGTAATATTAATAAATAAATATAAAATAAATATGTACTGAACATTAACTAATGAAAATCAGATATTGCTTTTGAATTGTGGTTCAATAGAATCATTTTAAAAAAGTTCAAGGTCAGGTCAAGATCAGTGCCATCCATCACTGTTTGAACCAAAGTGGACTTTATGGTAGACGACCGAAGAGAACACCATTGTTGAAAGCAAATCATAATCAGCTTGATCTCAGTCGCAGGTCATGGGTCCTCCAACAGGATAATGACCCAAAACACAGAGCTAAAAACACCCAAGAATAAACATTGGACTATTCTGAAGTGGCCTTCTATGAGCCCTGATCTAAAGTCTAGGAAGAGCTGAAACCTGCAGTCTGAAGAAGGCACCCTTCAAACCTGAGACAGCTGGAGCAGTATGCTCACAAGGAATAGGCCAAAATACCTGTTGACAGGTGCAGAAGTCTCATTGAAAGTTACATAAATTGTTTGATTGCCTCAATAGGTTGTGTTGTAAGGCAGCAATCGCCATTGGTGTATGAATGGGTGAATGTGAGGCAAAAATACTGTAAAGCGCTTTGAGTGGCCGAAAGGTTAGAGGGCTATATAAATGCAGTCCATTTGATTTTGCGTCTCTCCCAATCCTGGGGCCCCACGTCCGTTTTCTCCTCCAGCTGGGTGTGGTTGCTGGGGAAGGTATCTGTGAACACACTCTTCATGTCCCCACCTCATCCCTATCTCTTGTTTACAGTTTGTTTGTTAAAGTGCTGTCCCTATCTGCTTCTATTTGTTTCCGTGCTCCCTGTTGATTCAACACTTTGTTACGCATAAGACAGTCTAATTCTTACAATAGTGTGACACACAAATAAGCTTCTGTAAGGATATCTAAACAGTTCAGCATAATCTTTTAGTCACCGGGTGAAGATGACCTCTCATGCCTGCCTGGAGTTGCCAGGCTGAGCCGACGTCACATAGACCACACTGTGCTACACGCCTGACCTTGAGAGATAGCTGCCCTCACTAGGTTCTCCGGCAAAGCCTGTTGTTTTCTTTCTATAACTTTCACTACTCTTCCACTGTGTTCACTTTTAAGCAATAAGATCTAATATATATCTAAAATATAAAGCACAATTTTCTACAGTTGTTAAATATTAAGTTCAGGGTACAATCATTTTTGTCCAGGCCATTATTATTCTGTTGAACCACAATTCAATAGCAGTGTATGATTTTCATTAGGTAGTGTTCAGTACATTTTTATTTATTATTACTTGGGTCAATTTTAAGTTATTTCAGTGACTATTATGGGTTTTTCTCTCTTTGACAAAAGGGTACCAACAATATTGTCCACGTGTATATAAGCCCTGAGCTACACTGTGTATACATTAATCTATTTGTCTATATTATCATTTATGCGATTTTTAGCAAAAACTAAAACATTTATTATTTTCAGCATTTTGTTGTTTACCGTCTATAACAGCGTAATCCTTCAAGTGGAACCTTAACCTTGAATATTATAGTTGCAATCTAGGATCTTTATAGGAGCGACTTGGCCATTGCAGAGTCCCTGTTATGTGGAATAATACAAGCCATATGTCGATCTCTTCAGCAGAGTGTCTGGATTATGAGGAAACATTTTTTCTATAGTTTCTATATTTTACTGTTCTGAAGATGACACGAAATATAAACCTATGCTGTGACTATATAGTGTAATAATACTAATAATATTGATGTATGGGTCATGGATTTTTACAATCTGCGCCCAGCTCACCTGTTATGCCAACATGCACCGCATTCTTTAACCACCCAAACCGCAAACCTATGCCCATATAATACATTAAATCAACAGCTCATAATGAATTATAAACATTGTTATACAGGCTAATGCTGTTTTGTAAGCAAGTATAAC
The DNA here is from genome assembly GCA_027564835.1 of Typhlichthys subterraneus. Classification (NCBI taxonomy): domain Eukaryota; kingdom Metazoa; phylum Chordata; class Actinopteri; order Percopsiformes; family Amblyopsidae; genus Typhlichthys; species Typhlichthys subterraneus. The sequence continues at coordinate 615 of JAODUH010004477.1, read as the reverse complement.
AACAATTATTATAATGCATTATAATTGCCTTATAACATGTTATGAATGTAAGCATAAAGCATTATAAGGGTAACTAACCTTCATATAAAGAAACATTTCTATCCAGCGAATCTCTTAAATTACATATAATAAATTTGTGCAGACGCAAAATAGTATTTGAAAAGACAGTTTTTCGCTGCTTGAACAACAAGGCTATCCCATAGAGAAACCCCTGTATTTCTACTAACAGAATGAGTGTAAAACCTTTGAAATAAGCATATACAAATGTTTATTTTCAGCAAATTTCTTAGTTACGCCAACATTTATCATAGGAGACAATCTGCAGACACAATAGTATTTATAAAAGACTGCTTTTCGCTGCCCGACAACAAGGATATAACTAAAGGGAAATCCCATCGGGTGGGGAAATGCCTCCAAATCAGAACACTAAGAGTGTAAACGTTTTGAAATAAGCATATAAAAATGTTTCTGTCCAGGGAATCTCTTAGGAAACAAATAGTACAAATGCCGATAGAAAATAGTAGGCTATATACACACAGTATACACTCACCTAAAGGATTATTAGGAACACCATACTAATACTGTGTTTGACCCCCTTTCGCCTTCAGAACTGCC